>JAHDVE020005792.1:0-101148 GCA_022606495.2 Halesus radiatus | reverse complement strand
CCTAGTCAGGAGTAGCCGGCCCTGCTCGGGCTCGCCAGGGCCAGGATCAGGCAGAGAACAACCGCATGCAGTGCTCTCACTTCGAGTACTGGGTGCAAGAGACTAGAAGAGTGGCACCCCTGTAAGGATCCCCTGAATAGATTGAGCGTATTTGGAACCAGTGCCCTACACTTACAGTTTTGTGCTGACTGGTGTCCAGAACCACATCTGTCCGGTACGCCCCAATTGAAAAAAAATTACCCCTTCCTGAATATCTAATAATTAAAGTAGTGTAATATGCAAGCAATTTATTAGCCACAAAGTTTATTTTTTTCTTATGGTAACCCTTCATTCAAATGTCAACCGGCCGACTTTCTGTTATCCATAGAACAAGAGAATCATTCACTTTTCTGCTCCCTGCTGATCCGGTCGTGTTGTCAAACTGGCTAGTAACTTGTAGATTTGCATAATGCATCACTTCTAGTCTTTTAAATATTCCTTCTGATTTTTGTACGCGTGAGAAATAAATCAAACAAATAGTGAACCTTTCTTTCATTTAATATCTCCGCGACAATCATTAACGTAAGCGTTCTGGTGAGTATTGGTAAGTATCATAGTACACTACACACCGCCGAACTCATCTAAGACAGATAACCTCAAACGTTAAATTGGTGACCCCGACAAAAACGAATAATTCATAACGACCGGATCGCAGGAGTAGGATGGTGAATCCTGAGGTCATTTTCCTAGTAAGTACATTTTTCCTTAATTAATAAATAACTGTGCATAAGAATATTTAGAATTTTTTTTTTTTGAAAAAACCTCAGTAATTTTAATAAAATACCTCGTGAAATAATCACGTGCAATTGGTAAATGCTATGATGTCGTATAATAAAGTAATCCATGATTAACCTTGCAATCCGCAAATATGCCTAGATTTGTATTGAAAAATAAGAATTTATTATTACTCAGAATTGGTTTTATCACATTATTTGTCACGTTCCTAAAGGAATAAACTTAAATTCTATCCATCATCAGCTCTAACAGCTTACAGGCGCTAAGAATAAAAACATATCTTTACAATGCCTAAAATTTCATGTATTAATGAAAATAGTGACACAATTAATATTATTCCTCAATTCATGATTGCAATAAAAACTAATCTCTTTGTTACAATCTATTCCAGCGATATACAAAAGAAGAATCGTCGATTCAAGCGGCGGAATTATCGTCGGATCTGACACAAAACATTCAAGGAAAGGCGAATCAGACCCGATCCCACAGCTGAGACGAGATGATTGCCTTCTAACACGTAAATGTTAAAAAAAGTAAATTTTTTTAATTAATAACTTCATAGTGAAAATCAAGGTTTCATTATTTTTTTTTTAGAGTATTATTTACAAAATAATGTTACAATTTATTTTGTTTCAAAAGTGTTACAATTCAAAGGTGTTCCGTAAAAGCATACAATGCAACGCAAATAATGTTACAATTTATTTTGTTTCAAAAGTGTTACAATTCAAATGTGTTCCATAAAAGCATACAATGCAATGCAAATAATGTTACAATTATTTTGTTCCAACTTTCAAAATTTCAAATAATTTTAGAATCCATTTGTTTGAACATTAGTTTCTTTCAAACTTTTCATTATTTTCTATGAAAAGATTTTAACCGTTTTACATTTCTTACAACCTTTTGAGATTTTAAATTTTTAAATTGTTATGGATTACGGATTTTAAAATGCAATCATTCTAACATACATCCTAACCTTGACAAATTTACACATTATCTTGCCATATTTGCCATACTTTTTGCCATATTTAATGCATAAAACTCTGACGGAATTATGTAATGACCACTCGTGAAGAAAAACCCAACGAAGAATCAAGTACAACAAATCTCATCGTAATTCAAAAAGAAGACATCGGCAAATTGAAGATGGAAGAACACAATGCACCGACGTCAGACGTTCAGCAGGTTTCTGTACGTTTACCACCCTGTTGGCGGTCCAACATCACTCTTTGGTTCGCTCAGGCGGAGGCTCAGTTCGTTAATTCACGGATAAAGGAAGATTTTACTAAATACAACATCATAATTGCTGCACTCGACCAAGATACCCTACAGTGCGTTAGTGACATCGTAACAAATCCTCCCGTACAAGAAAAATACGCACGTATCAAAACGGCACTCATCGAACGACTACAGGACTCGGAAGAAAAACGTCTTACTCGACTCCTCACTGGCATCCAGTTAGAAGACAGGAAACCAACAGGTCTACTCCGACATATGATGGAGTTGGCTGGACCGTCTTTAGCAAAGAGTGCAATCGTAAAAACATTATGGCTGCAGCGACTTCCGCAACATATCCAAGCGATCCTATCCGCGCTGCCAGACAACGACCTCAATCAACTTGCTTCTGCGGCAGATAAAATAGTCGACGCCTATAATTCGAACGAATGTGCTGCAGTCGAAAGAAACGAAAGGCCAGGATCCTCAAGACAGGAAGACAACTCGGTACTGCTGGACCTTCAAAAACAAGTACTCCAGCTCACCTTGGAATTGAAGCAACTGAAGGCATCGCAGGTCAATCCACAACCTGATTTCCACAGACGGGGTAGGCAGAATTTTCAAAATCATCATTATCAATCCCCATCAAGACAAAATCCACCAAGACGTTCAAGATCAGGATCACAGGGGAGATCTCCGAACAGAAATCCCAATGGATATTGCCATTGGCATAATAAATTTGGAAAAAAGCATACAGATGCTACAAGCCATGCTCCTTTCCCAAAAATACACAGGGAAACGACAGCGGAATTCCACAGTAGAGACATGTGAGATTCCTACAAACACTTGTCGTCTCTTTATATTTGACTGTGAAACACGTCAAAAATTCCTTGTAGACACCGGCGCTGATGTATCCGTCATTCCTAGACATTCCATCCAGAACAGGAAGTTTGTCACTTTTGATAACTGCCCAACTACTTTATACAGCGCAAACGGTACTAAAATCAAAACTTACGGCACAAAAATTCTAGATTTGAACCTTGGCCTACGCAGAACCATGAAGTGGAGATTTATAGTTGCAGACGTATCAAGAGCTATACTCGGAGCCGATTTCCTGCACAACTTCAACCTTACAGTTAATCTAAAAAAGGCTGTAATATCAGACCAGTCCACCGGATTATACATCAACGGCACGACGTACAAAGGAATATCCACGGGACTCTCAACGATTTCAAATACTTCGAAGTACCGGGATATTCTTAACAAGTATCCAAGTCTGACGCGCCCGACCATGAATACTAACGAAACCAAGAAACATACGGTGACTCATTTTATCGAAACCAGAGGCCCTCCTGTGACTGAACGTGCACGCAGGTTGGCACCAGCCCTACTAGAAGCAGCCAAACGTGAATTTAAATTTTTAATGGAACAAGGGATATGCAGACCTTCCAAGAGCAACTGGGCCAGTCCATTGCACATGGTGAAGAAACCCAATGGAGAATGGCGCCCTTGTGGGGACTATAGACGCCTAAACGCGAAAACAATACCCGACAAATATCCAATTCCCCAGCTCCACGACTTTGCCCACAAACTATCTAAGGCAAAGATTTTTTCAACTATAGACTTGGCGCGGGCGTACCACCAGATACCCGTAGAACCAGATGATATCCCAAAAACGGCCATCATCACACCGCTTGGATTATATGAATTTACGTCTATGCAATTTGGTTTATCCAACGCAGCACAAAGTTTCCAGCGTTTTATGCACGCTATCACCAGAGATCTAGATTTTTGCTTTGTGTACCTGGATGACATATTGATCGCTTCAGCAAATGAAGAAGAACACCAGAGGCATTTAAACACATTGTTAAAACGTCTAGCTGACAACGGACTAGTTATTAACATGCAAAAATGTAAATTTGGTGAAACTACTGTGAACTTTCTGGGGCATACTATTAATCAAACGGTCATGACTCCCATCAAAGAAAAAGTTAAAGCTATAACAGAATTTCCGCTACCTAAAACTGCGAAAGGTCTACGTCGCTTTTTAGGTATGTTAAACTACTACCGAAAGTTCCTACCTAAAGCTATCGAAACTCAAGCTAAGTTGTTCGATTGCATCGCTGGATACAAGAAAAACGATAAGAGAACACTTACATGGAACGTTGAATTAACGAAGGCTTTCAATGACTGTAAAAATCACCTAGCTAATGCCTCGCTGCTAGCTCACCCGAAGTCCGACGCGAAGATCGCTATAATGGTAGACGCTAGTGACATAGCAATTGGAGCGTCTTTACAACAGTCCAACGGCGACACATGGGAACCACTTGGATTTTTTTCTAAAAAATTCACACCAGCTCAGCGGAATTACAGTACATTCGACCGCGAACTAACAGGTGTATATGAAGCCGTGAAGTACTTTCGCAACAACGTCGAAGGACGTAATTTTATATTGTACACGGATCACAAGCCAATCACCTTTGCCTTTAGCAAGAAACGAGCCTCTAGCTCTCCACGTCAAGAAAGACAGTTGGATTACATTGCACAGTTTTCAACTGATATTAGGCACATCTCTGGACTCCAAAATATAGTAGCTGACACCCTATCTCGCATTGAAGAGATAAACTGTCCTACTACAATTGACTATGGGAAGATGGCAGAAGCGCAGTGTCAAAACGACGAATGTATTAAGGCAAAAGATGACACCGGCCTCTCCCTGCGTCAAATGGTGATACCCGGCACTGACAGATCACTATGGTGTGACATATCAACTGGCCATGTCAGACCTTTTGTTCCAGCTTCCATGCGAACAGAGGTAATTAAAAGTGTTCACAATGTCTGTCACCCAGGCATTCAAGGGACAACGAAGACAATAAAGTTGAGGTTTGTTTGGCCCAACATGGCGAAAGATATAAAAAACTTCGTAAAACAATGTATCCCTTGCCAGAAAGCGAAAGTCACACAACATACGGCAGCTCCACTATCGACATACGTTTTACCAGAAGACCGCTTCCGCAATCTTCATATTGATTTAGTTGGCCCTCTTACAGCATGCAACGGTTACCAATACCTGTTGACGATGATCGACAGATTCACCCGCTGGCCTGAAGCTGTACCACTAAAGGACATGTCTGCTGAAACAGTAGCAACCGCACTGATGAACCACTGGATAACTCGTCACGGTACCCCGGAGACGATTACTACAGACCAGGGACGTCAGTTCGAGAGCTTCTTATTTAAGAAGCTAACAGATAAATTTGGGATCAAACATACAAGAACCACCGCTTATCACCCACAGGCCAATGGCTTAATAGAGAGATGGCATCGTACTCTGAAAGCCTCTCTTATGGCAAGCGGCGAGCCGAACTGGTTGGAAAATCTCCCACTAATTCTGCTCGGATTGAGATCCACAGTTCGTGAAGACCTAAAATGTTCCCCTGCTGAACTCACGTACGGTAGAACATTGAGACTGCCTAGCGATTTCTTCACCGAAACGCCTAGAGAAGATCCTGATACATACGTCGGTCGCTTGCAGAGGAAATTTGAAAATATAAAGCCAACACCTGCCAGCGCTCATGGATCAAGAAAGTGCTTTGTGCATAAAGACTTAGCTCAAACTACCCACGTCTTTCTCAGAACAGACGGTGGAAGAAAACCCCTTCAAAACCCTTATGAAGGCCCTACAAGGTAGAAGAACGCGATGAGAAGACATTCGTCATCAGCATAAAAGGAAAGCCTAAACGTGTCTCCATAGACCGACTGAAACCTGCTTTCATACCTGTAGAAGACAACGTGCCAGCTTACGCATCTGTCCAGGAACCACTCCCAGAAATCAAGAGAACAAGATCTGGTCGCAGAGTACATTTTCCCGACAGATACCTGTCGTAATGCAATTAAATTGGCAAATTAAATTAATTATTTTCTTTCTACAAAAAAAAACCATATTAATCTCAAAGAGGTTACAAGAAATTTAAAAAAATAATGCCTAAATATCATATTCAAGACATAGCTAACCATGTATATTTTTTTTAAAATTACTGATACTAAAGTCTACAATTTTTGTATAAATTTTGAACTCTAGTACTGTTGTATACAATTTTTTTTCTCAAAACATAGCGCAGAAACACTATGTAGAAAGAAATGCATCACGGTCATCGACGAGATGAACCGTTGTAATACTGAAAAGTTTTTCATCTTTAAAAACATGTTCACCATGTAACTAATTGTAAGAAAATGAAAGGGTAAAGTAAACAAACCATTCAACTAGCTATAGTAATTTAAACATTACACAAAATCTTACACTAAATATAGAAAATGTATCATATATAAATATAATAGCATAAAAATATCTGTTACCTAAAGAACATGATAACATGTGTTATGCTGACCATATAATCAACATAACACATGTTAAAAGGTTATTACTAAAATTATTATGTACTGATATATTCATCATCTTACCGAAGCATAGGTAAGTAATCGTACAAAATATCCTCTTGTTCGTTCATGAAAAATGATAATACTATACAACCACAATAACGATAAGTTAGAAATAAACACTCAAAATAAGACTCAAATTTCATGAACACAACTTTATATTTTTGTGATAAGCATAAATTAAAAACATTTAGATTTTAAGCTTAAGTTTAATAATAATTTTCTTTTTATTCCAGTGATAGGGAAATCACTTTGTTAAAAAATCCTGTATTATACTTACCATATATATATATGTAGATTTTAATCAAGCTTAAGTTGTCTGAAATAACGACTTGTATTTAATCGTAAGTCACTTGACTCCTTTATTTGCTCAAAGCAAAATGTTTATTTAGAAGGTAGCTTAAGTATTTATTATTTATACTATTAATACAATTTAAGATGACTTGTAAAGTGATGTTATATATTTAAAATAAGTCTTAAAGAAAAATGTCGAATGTAATTATTTTTAGTTTATTTACAATATGCAAATGTAACACAATTATCTTTGATTTATATTAATTAACAATAAGCAATTTGGAGTATATACTTATTGATCTACATCAAAGATAATTGTAAGAATATGTATTAGTATTACATCCATACTTTAAGATTATGTAATTTTAAGTCGTTTAAGAAACTGGGTGGAAGGTATGTAATATGCAAGCAATTTATTAGCCACAAAGTTTATTTTTTTCTTATGGTAACCCTTCATTCAAATGTCAACCGGCCGACTTTCTGTTATCCACAGAACAAGAGAATCATTCACTTTTCTGCTCCCTGCTGATCCGGTCGTGTTGTCAAACTGGCTAGTAACTTGTAGATTTGCATAATGCATCACTTCTAGTCTTTTAAATATTCCTTCTGATTTTTGTACGCGGGAGAAATAAATCAAACAAATAGTGAACCTTTCTTTCATTTAATATCTCCGCGACAATCATTAACGTAAGCGTTCTGGTGAGTATTGGTAAGTATCATAGTACACTACACACCGCCGAACACATCTAAGACAGATAACCTCAAACGTTAAACAGCTATTAAATAAGAAGGAAATCACGGGAAAAAACAAAACCAGAAATATCAATCTGTTTAAATAAAAGCTGACTCGATAGACATTATATAAATAAAAAAAACATAGATTAACAAGCACAATGTAATCCTTCCAGAAGGTAATAAACCAAATCGAGTTTTAAATAATTGTAAAGCCGTTCCGTCAGCAATAAAATAAATTTTATGTCATAAATTTACAATACTAGAAAGCAATGGAACTCGCTCCTGACAGATGATATATGTACCATAGATTAAGTTTCAAAAGTACCAGTCTGAAGATGCCCGTGATACAAAACCGGTCGGGTGGAAAATAAAAATAAAAAGTCGAAGAAAGTTACAAAGGTTGCTTATTTAAAAAAGAATTCGATTTTGAATTTCAAAAATAGAAACAGTTTCAAAATTAGACATAAAACAACGACTTACTAAAGGCAATTTGGGGATTTCTGTCCGGTTTTATTGTCAACTTTGTAATGGTCTAACCATCATCATTTTCTTTTAATAGAACCCTGGAAAATATATTTTTTTATATGCATAACTTTCATGCTAGAAAAGCTTAAGGGAGCGACATCTATCGACTTGTGGAGAGTTTGATTACAGTGAATTATAATCCAATAATTTTGATTCATAAAACTCGTTGCAACATAAAACCACGAGATGGCGGTGAGAAGAAGGCGTTCCCTCTTATAAATAAACATCACAGGATTGGGTGAAATCAACGAAAAAGTTACCAATCAAACGAGCGTTTTACATAAACAACAATTAGTGGTGACAGGACAAAGGAAATATTAATTATTTATGTGAATCGAAAGGGTTCAGGTCAACGGCCTATAATGTAAACATTTCACTAGCGGTCGAACAGGACGAGAAGAGGTCGTGAACTTTAAAGGAAACAATGGGAAATGCAGAGATGAATAACCATTGAAAATGGAAGTAGGAAGTAAAAATAATACGCAAAATGTTAATTACAAATAAAAAAACTACAAAGTGAGGATTTATCTTGCACGGGGAAAGGTGTGTTTGCATTAGAATTTAGACAGAGAGGCGTGTCATGTAAGGTTAAGCGGAAAAACAACGAATTAGAGAAAATAATTCAGAGAACAATAGCTTCAACAGATGAAAAAGGGAAGAAACAAGAATTATACAGTATGGAAACTTCGGCAAACTTAAGAGGCGATTTAGGCGAGACTAATGTGAAATAGGAGTACAATTTTCTAATTTCAGGAACGTAGATAATTACAAGGGAGTGAAACTAGGCTGATTTTAGGTGATAAAAGGTATTAATTGAGTAGATTCGGGACATCAGATATTATGAAAATGTAGATGAGAAATGTATCAATCAATTATAAAATTTAAACTGAAGGAATTCAATAGAAATATTGAGATATATGGACTACTACTTTGAATATAGTTCGATACATTTAGGTAAAATTTTGAGGTTGTCAATGACTAATGTAAACAAGGCGACAAGAATTGTTTATTTAAGCGACCAGATGAACATGAAACTCAGGTGATAAAGAGACAAACAAACAATTAAGTTTATACAGGGAAGATAGGAATATTTATTTAAGGAAAAGTAATAAAAAATAATGAGTTTTCGATAAACTCTGATTTATATCGGTTTTTTACAAAAGTAATGGTTATTACCCATAATAATGAGTAAGCTAATGTGATATTGAGTTAGAGTGGAATGGAGAAAGGGGAGTGGCCAGGAAAGAAGTGAACGAACTCATATCTACCAGGTTTGGGGTAGGTAAATCGCAGGTAAAAACGCCAATAAATTAATACATAAAATTATTAAAGGTAGTGAAAAATCAATTAAGGATGATATCAATCGACCCGGATGAAAGTATAAGCAGACGACAGGTACATGCAAAAGGTGTAATACAGCTAGACCAGGAAGAAGCAGTGCAACACATTGAAAAATCATTCTGGAAAGGTATATTTATTAACTCAGGCAGGTGAGGTGGGGAAGAAATTATAAAGTGTTTACACCAATATTAGGATCAATTGAGAATTGCACGAAAATATGCGTTAATCGAATATTCACATGTTAGATCAGAGAAAAACCATGTTACCATCGGAAAATTCATAAATAAAAAGATATCGCATATCAAGATAACCAGGGACTAAGGGAATTTCTAAAATTGAACGATGTGAAGAAGGCGCTTCTTTAAATAAAATTCAATAATGACATAGTGGCTATAAATACGAGATACCCGAGTTCATAGGCGACCAAAGAATAAGCGATAGATAATATTTTCAGAAAAAAAAACATGAATCGAAATTTCCAATTCTATAATAAGGAACAGCAGGGCGATCTAGAGGAATGAACTAAATTCGATCCTGGCCGGAGTGAGGAAAAGTGATGGATTCAGAGGCGGGCCAGATGTTATCTAAATATTTACATTGAAGAATTACATTCGAAATTAGTGTTACTTACATATAGGTTTACGAGTTGGTAAAGAACATAATGTAATGTAGGTATGGAATGGAGTTAAATCCTTTTGATTCTAAGCTAGGTATATAAGGCAATGTAATGAGGGAATAGGGGAGTTGGTCGCGAGAAACGCCGGGAAGATTAATTACGTGCCGATCGATATTGTGTAATTGTTTTGTTTTTGGACTTAGAAAAATTTCATTTGATTTGATTCTTAAAGTTTTAAATAAATTCTTTTAAATAGTTGTTGGATTGATTCAACAATAGTTTGATTTAATTCAATAATAATTTAATAAATATTGAAGTTTCTAAAATTCATTATAATTAAGTTGATACTAAAAATTACTTCTGTGAATTAATTAAAAATTTTTTTTTTATTTTTTTATATGAATACCGCACAAGAGTCCCAAACTGCTCCCAACCGTCTGGAGCCAGTGAGACTATGGCATTCCCAATTGGGGAATGTTGTGAGGCTGGAGGTATTGGGGAGGGGAAGGAGAAGGGGGAGAGGAAGGTGGTGAAAAGGGGAAATACCTGGCTATTCAGATCTGGTCACCAAACACGGCTAAAAGCCATTTCAAGCAACTTTTAAATTCTGAATGGTGGTCTTTTCACCAGAGCGATACTGAGAGTATCTTCCACTCTGGAACGTGCGCAAATATACTATATATTATTTTTAAATGAATTAATTGTGAAACAACACAAATTAATTAAATAAAAAATTACTTGGGCACGCCGGGATTTGAACCCGCGACCTTCGGATTCGTAGTCGAGAGCCTTACCCCTCGACCATGGAGGCCGTCAAATTGGTGGTTTTAAGTGAAATTATAATAATCGAAAGTGTTTATAAATAAAGTGTTTGAATTGAAGTTGATTGGAGTCCGTCGCGAAATAAGTTGGAAGAAATAGTTGATTACGGGCGTATCGGTATTTAAGTGATTAAAAGGTGTTTTTCTGGACTTCAAAAAAAAATTCCATCTTAAAATAAATAAAATATTTGTGTTTAAATTAATATTAAAATTTTCTTAAAGGCAGTTCGTCTCGAGTTGATACGTCGTTAATTGCGTGCGGAGTGATTAAAAAGTGTTTTTCTGGACTTCAAAAAATTTCATCTTAAAATAAATAAAATATTTGTGTTTAAATTAATATTAAAATTTTCTTAAAGACAGTTCGTCTCGAGTTGATACGCCGTTAATTGCGTGCGGAGTGATTAAAAAGTGTTTTTCCTGGACTTCAAAAATTTCGTCTTCTAATAAATAAAGTGTTAAAATAAATTCTCTTGTTGATCTAATACAATAATAGTTTCATAAATAGTGAAATTTCCTAAAAAATTAATAATACTTAAATTACGTTAAAGATTCTAAAAGTCGCAATTAAAGTTGGTAACAATAATTTGATTTAATTTTCTCAAAATTATAAGTGCACTGTGATACTAATAATAATTTAATAAATATTGAAAAATTTCTATAATTAATAAAGTTATTTGTTTAAAGATTTTAAAATTTGCTTCTGTGAATTAATTAAAATTGTTTAAATGAAATGTGATTTAATTCATATTTTGTGTTGAACTGAATTTATTACGAGTTTAAGAAAAATTAAATATAATTGCGTTTAAAATAATTTAGTGAAAGTTTAAAAAACAGCTGAGTCTTAGTTTCATATAATTCATTTTTAATACCTAGCGTGGGATTAATTTCGTCAAAGAAAAATAATAAAGTTCTAAAATATTACCAAGCGTTCGGTTTACGGATTTAATTAATAGTTAGTAAAGAGAATTGCGTGAGTACAAAGAATAAAATAGGAAAATAAAACAACAAAATTTAAATATTATCTAATAATATTTGGATTTAGAGATCATTAAATTTGAAGAAATAGTACAAATCGGTAGATCACGAATTGAAATTAGGAAACACTAGATTGTATTAAGTAAATATTTCTAACTTAGATTAAACATTCCAGGCAGGGAAGTTCAATATTTTCTGAATCTTCATATTGGCGTGTATAACCCGTCTGGAAAAATTATGAATTTGTCGGAATTCAGGTGAGTCAATTTAATATACAAGTTTTCAGGTTCTCCCGGGGAAGGCGAGGACGGAGACATGAATTATATTTCTAATGATGTATAAGCGCACATATTAAATGCATATATTATATGTATAAATATATATTTATATACAATGTTTAATATGTATATATATAAAACCAATTATTATATTTATGTATATCTCCTATAAAAAACAATTTATTTTATTAATATATATATTTTCCTAACATATAAATTCAAAACTAACGTTACTAAAATTACCAACAACCCAAACGATTTTTATTAATTCAAAGATCGTTATCATTCTAAAACAAACCAATGAATCCTAATTGTTATGCTTCCTGACGGGGGTCTCTGACACCTTATAACTGTCGCATATCTCAACGACCTACATCCTCGACTGTTATTATAACTAGGTCAACATTCCAAACCACACCCTTCTTTTATCGAAGTATGTAGATACGTATAAGTATGTATATATATATATTCGAATTTCAGTACATCTTACGAAGAATAAGTACCTTAACAAACGTCGACATTTAATTGAAAAATAACTATCATCTTTTGCGATGAACTATCATCTTTTGCGATGAACTATCATCTTTTGCGATGAACTATCATCTTTTGCGATGAACTATCATCTTTTAGAAATCACGTATTTGTAGTTTGCGTACATAAATATTTTTATAGCGCCATTTTCATGGAAAGATTCAATTCAAAGGCGCTCCACACCCGTTCGAACATATTGATGAATTCAACAGAACAAACAAAACCCACATTATTAGAAATGTCAAAATAAGCATAATCATTCGTCGACAATACGTTCCCAAGTTATGTTATGAAATTAATTTTATCTTCGACTTAGGTTTTCAAGGTTCAGGCCTTGCAAATTTTGGGCTTTTTTTTGAGTCCTACCTTTTCTCCAAACAAACAAAAATCAATCTACAGTTAAATTCAAACTACATGAGATAGCAGGGTCTCATTAAATCAACCTGTCAACCAAACCAAAAAGTAATCTATTATATATATTGTATTATCACTTTCATGTATTTTGATATGTAATATGTCTGAATATCTGGCACAGATTCACGACCTGTGTTGGAGATGTCAGATCCACAATTTTCTGGGAAAACTGGAGTATTGTGGATTATAAAACCTCGTATTGTTTACATATATTTATAATTTGTACCTATCGATTGGGCAGAGATAATTGCTGATTTAAGCGTGGTTATCTCTGAACTCTTGATGCGGGGGACGGCCTTTCAACCCGGACTTTGCAAAAATTCGCAAGTATCTAATGTTGTTTGACGAGGGACGGAACCGGTTTGATCTCCTTTAAATGTAACTGTCTGGAGGACGGGAATTCGGAGGGTCTCGGACCCATGGATAAGGAAGGTGCTCTTTCCGTCGCGGTACAGGGGATGACCAATAGCGCACGAACCAAAAGAAGAGGTTACGTATACCGATTTGGTCAGGCTGTGCGTCTGTGAAGAGAGAGTTACTAACCGGAAACGTGGTCATCTGAGTACTTTAGGGGTAGGTCTGGAGCCGAATTGCAGCAAAACAAACCGTATTCGATCACTCGTCATAACAAAAGCTGTGAAAACTAAAAACCTAATCATGTAATTTTCCCAAATTTAGGAGAGGATGGAGATGGCGCCAAAACAAGTAAAACTGTACCTTTTAACCATGAAATTCATTGAAACTAACCCATGTAGAATAACACTTAGTACGATGAGGAAAGACGATAATACTGTGATCATTACATTTATGTATACCAAATTTAAAATTGAAACTACGTCGTATTATATAGATCAGGAATAGGAATAAGCTAAGTTTTCCCATTAAAACTCACGATAGAAGAAAAATAGAAAATTTAGGGGTAAAGTTAGGAAAATGCTAGTCTTCCTATAGGAAATTAACGTAGATTGCATAGTAGGATAATAATAGAGAGTCCAGAACATTAAAGTCTAAGATAGGAGTAATGTTAGGAATATGAATTCTGTCAATGGTATGCGGGAGTCTGCCTACGCTACAAAGAATAGGGGTTACCACAAATAAGGCCTTGTTTTTCCAATAGTCTGAAACAAAAAAACAACACAACGTAGACTCGCGAAAAGCTTGGCAAAATTGACCACATTGGAGTGCAAAAATACCGTGAAAATTAAGAAAATCGGAAATACTCGAATGTTAGCATAGGGCTAGACGTTACACGCTGGCCAAGGAGGAGAAAAACCTCAAATTGAAAGGAAAACTACAAAGGGTTTTCCGATCACATTAGTTAGGAAAATTTAAGGCAGCAGTAGAGGAGTCATCTTAAACCGGTGGCGCGAACGGAGGTCTATTGCTAAATTAAATCATAAACGAAGGAAGGACGGGCCATCACATCTTTAAAGCCTAGTGGGGGGGGGGGAGCCATCTCAACTTTTAAGACTTAGGTTATTGTGTATTATTGTAATAATATCTTCGCTATTTTATTTTTTCAGTTATTTAACGTTTCGCTAACTGGATGATAAATAATACTCATATTTATAATATATATGTATATAATTATAATTTCTTCAAACGATTGGTTTTCACTTTGTGGCGTCATTATCAATAAATGAATTAAATAATATACTTTGTATTCACCACTTTATTAATATAAAGATATCTACATGTTTCAAAAGCGATGCTTTTTTCATCAATATATTTATCATTGTATTACACCTGATGAAGAAAGCATCGCTTTCGAAACATGTAGATATCTTTATATTAATAAAGTGGTGAATAACAAAGTATATTATTTAATTAATTTATTATTATTTTTTTAATTTACTTGAAATATCTATAAAATACGTACAATTTACAACAATTTACAGTACGAGTATAATCATAATGCATTAATCGTATACAAGTAATAATACCCGTATTATAATAGTAATCGAAACAAAATCATCTTATTAATTAAGTATTGACAATATTATTACAAAATAGATATTCAAAAGTAGCTAAAATGTTAACAGCTGATACTGAAACTGAAAGCAATGATATTTATACATAAAATAAGAAACAGCCCGCAACCAAACATATTTTTAAACTATACTATGTTTATATTTATTTATTTATTTTATTATTATTTTATTTTTCATTAATTACTACATAAATTTGACATTCACAACACAACAAGAATATTCACAGACACAACACAAGGGCGTGCAAATTAAATCAGGCAACCAAAAAATAACAAAGCAAATACAACAGTTTATTCTACAAAGGGATGCACTATTATAACGAGCTACTGGAAACAATCAAAATACACCAATTAATAAATTCAAAGGAGATTGGAAGAAGCACATTAAATTAAGCAAGATAAAATCCAATAGTATGTAATTTACAATTAGTAAATTATTAACTTAAATGTACAAAAGAAAAATAAGGTTTAAAAAAAATTACAATATATATTAACATTGCTCATTAACCCATCGAGTCTTTTTGGGAGATATTTCTCTCAGAAAACAAATAGTCGTCGAGTCTTTTGGGGAGATATTTCTCCCAACCCAAAACGGCCTCATATAAGTCATGTTATCCCATTTTGTACTATATTAATGTACGATATGTACTCGTATATGATTTAAACTGTGTTAGAAAGAAAAAAAAACACGCTTTTTATTGCAATTTAAAAATTTATCATGCACATTTAAGAAAAAAATATCATTCGAGGGGTTAAAAAGGGTCCAAGGACGAATATTTCAAAGCTCGTATAAAATCGAGCGTCAGAATGCACAAAAATAATAAAATAAAATTTTTGCAGCTGGAAGTTGGCTATACGGATAAAATTTCAACGATAATTTGGAGATATCGAAGGATGCGTAAAAACTCGAAGGTCAATTTGAAGTTCATATAAAAGTTTGAATGTGATCTAATTTCTAATGTTTCTCATCATGATTGACGAGGTTTTAGGTATGTATACACTAAATAAATCATTTGTCATACATGTTCCATTACGTGACAAAACCAGAACAAACAACAATACAAGACACATTCAGAAGTTGGCTAATTGGAACACACGCCCACAGTCATCGGAGGGTCCAGGCACGTCTTGTGAGGAGAGTGCTAGGGGCAATTCAGGCGATAATAAAGCTGTTAAGGGAGTCAATAGTTATCCCAGAAAGGAAGGATGAGTTCAGAATAATACTGTTCTAAGACGACCAAGCCGTTCTTAAGGTCTGAATTTGGTGATGGATCCCGAGAATTAACAGGTGCCCAACTATTTCCAATTATGAAACTGTCAATTCATGTTGAAATTCCATTTTAATAATAAATGATAATAATGTCAGTAATTTTCAAATGGAAAAGTCTCTAGGTCTCGATAGCTTAATTGGTAGAGGCACTTGTCCCGGTAAGACTAGAGGATCTGGGTTCAAGTCCTAGTCGCGACCGTTACCTTTTATTTTCTGTATATTCGTCAATTTCATATTTTCATAGAGTTGTTGATGTCATTTTCTTCAAAGATTAAACTATAAATACATTTTCATATGAAGCAGACAATAATATTACCATTAACTAAACAAAGTTATCGTTTTATTTTAAATTACATTATAAATGATTAATAATCAAGGACAGATGTTTTAGAATAAATGATATTGTAAATAATTAATAAAAAAGAGGGAGCGATCTTAAACACATGAAATTTATACGACCGTCGAGCAAATAACGAATTAAACCCAAGGCTATCAAATTATACTACGAGAAAAAAAATACTAGTCAGATAAAACGATAGGAAATTTGTCAACTTTACAAGGAAACTTAGAGTTATCTCAACCTTATACAGTGGCTAGTGTATAGTCGAGTTCACGAAAGATGTCTCAAATTTACAAACTATTTCGAAAAAAGTCATTAGTTTTGTGTATGTGATATTTTGTCGCGTATCTATCGCCAGCTTAAGATATTTCTAGCGAATCTTCTCTGTTTATTTGAGAAGAATATGTGATTATAAAAAAAATAGGAGAAAAAAAAAATTAATAATAGTTTTGTAGAGGAAAATAAAACAAGGAGAAATGAAAGGTAATGGTGGGCGGAGGAAAACGCGATTTTCTCAGTAAATGATGTCTAGTAAGATTCTTTCTACATCGGTTAATTGTATTCAGAAATTAAGTCAATCTAATCTTTAAATCAAATTCTGGTCGTTCAGTTAACAATTAAGAAATTATGTCGAAAAGACACGCTTCCAAAGTCCAGGAGGCCAATTCTGGTTCTTTTTAAGGAAAATTCTGGTTGGTCCGATCGATGATGAAAGAAAATTTAATTTAATTTGCAAATGGTATAAATATGAAAGAAAAGTAGACATGAAGACATGATCAAGTAAATACATTATGATTTTGAAGGAAAAAGAAAAAAGATTCAAACAGGTTTCATGAATATGATTGAAGTCGAGGATGGATGCTAACAGATAGCGATGCAAGATAGAAGCATGGGTAGATATTAGGTAGCGATCACGTAGCAAGTAGCAAGCAGCAAATACGATATAGCATGTTGACGTAGCATGAAGACATGGCATGATAAAGCGAATATATATTTAATCATAATATAATTTGCGACATCTCCATATCGATGGATGATATACCTCATATACCTCAAATTCAAGACTTTTCAATATTATCCTCCATTTTAAATCCCATATTATTGGCTGCTATCTTTATGATGATTACAAAGTTCTTCCCGAACACAATTGCAATCTGGATAGTGTATCGGATATACCTATCCAATTTTTATTTATATGAGACATCTGTTAACTTTTATGTAAGTCTAGAAAGAATATTCAATTTATTTTAATAACTTATTGACGTTTATAAACCTCATTGTAATATTTAGAACCCAGTTCTTTACGGGAAAGACAGAGGTCCTGGGTTTGAGTTCCAGATGCGACTGATACCTTTTTCTATTTTCTGTGGTTTTGTCGGTTTTCGTGTTTCATTTAGGATATGTCAATATTATCTTCTTCAATGAGTAAATATTACAAAGAGGTTTATAAACTTCAATAAGTTATTAAAAATAAATTGAACATATATTTATTTATTAATTGATAAACTAAAGTTCTTAAAAACTTAAGACAAGATTTTTGTGCATAGCGCAAAGGGTAACAATTATTATTTTTATAAACAATAATTATTAATCTAAAACACTCATACAGGTTTACAGGTGAAAATATAATAAAAACAGTAATTATTGAATGGAACACTAGTATATATTGATTAACTTGGCGGGTTTGCGATAAGCCGACGTAGCTCAACGGTAGAGCATCTAACCGGACATTAGAAGGGTGCGGGTTCGAGTCCTGCCGGCGACATTTTATCTTTGCTCGGAAGGTTTTTTCAATTTGGATGAGTGTTTTAGATTAATAATTATTGTTTATAAAAATAATATATATTTATTTATTTACGCCCAAATTTGGTCAAAGTAATTTTAGCCAATGATACTAGTTGTTCTAATATAATGTTCATTTTATTTTATTTATTTAGAAACGTACAGTAGGTTCATTTTATTACAAATGATAAGGTTGCCATATAAAAATTTATATTGTTAACCTGTTACGTGGGTCAGTACAATATCTTATTAATTTTGTCTGGGGTGAGAAAGATTTTTAACTAATTTAAATTTTGTTGTTGATGTGTGAAATATCTTTATAATTATTATTGAAATCTATATTTTTATACTTTTCCCATTAATCTTTCACTTCTTGTATGTTTGATTGAGATTACAATAATTAATATTGTTAACTTACTTGTAGTATTCGTAATTCCTAATACTTGTTTATGTAAATTGTTTACCATTTATCATAATGTATTTTAATCTATGTAATATATTAATGTACAACTGTTTTATGAAGAATATGAAGAAAAAAAAATGTAAGACACTATTCATGAACCCGACTAAAGTCGAGGCGGTTTTGATGGATGTTGCCAGATAGCGATACAAGATAGAAGCATAGATAGCCGCTAGCAGCCACGTAGCAAGTAGTAGCGAGTCTGTGTTACGACTCGTCAAACTGTAGCGAGATTTAGCGGTTTCACCAGATTAGGGAGAGGGTGGAAATTAAAAACTGAATAATTAACCCACCGCGGGGGGTCGTAAGGGCGGGGAGTACTGACAAAATAGTAAATGTAAATTAAAAATATTAATTGCACACTTTTTTATGGCAGGGTAAAAAAGTAAGAATCCGACATTTATTTATCAATCCCAAAAAGAAAACTGTGAAGTAATTTTTGTTGTAAAATTAGTTCTACAGTAAGGAACCTCGAAATAATATACTAGGAGCTATAAAATTGTCGTATCTTCTTGGGCTTCGACCAAACTTTATTTGTTCAATTTATTGAAGCTTATAAATCTCATTATAATATTGAATCATCGAGGAAGATAATATTAACAAATCTCACCTGGGAATCGAACCTGGACACCTGCATTATAATATTGGTAAGTCTTTAAATTTGAAGAACGACATCGATAACAATTACGTAAAATAACATTGGATTTCAACTTTTTTTGATTTCAGAAATTTAACAATCGACCCCACAATACGCAGATCTAGGAGCACCGATACATTAAAGTAAAATTCTTAATGAAGAAGTATTTATCATAGTAGGTAAACATTTTCATACTTAGAATTCGTCACTTTTTGCTAATTAAACAATAGAAATAATGGAATAAACATTACGGTTAATTATTTTATTTGTGAATAGCTTTTTTTATATTTTTTTTACTTATTCTTCATTTTAATTAAAAACTCGCTAAACTACCAGAGCATTTTCTCAGCAGAAAAATTTAACATTTTTATCACTAAGGCATATACAACAATAACGTGTAAAAAATAGAGGTAGAACAATAATTATACTTATCCATAAACGATAATAAAATAGGCATACTTAATAAAATATTACATTAAACGATTAAACACTATACAGGGAGAGTAAGAAGGTTGGATGATAATGCACAATTGATATTTCAAAGCCGATGATGAAAATGATCTTGTGATCTGAAAGTTTTTTTTGTTATTTGACTACATTGATATAGAAAATCTAAACAGAAATTCTGTGTAAATTTAATAACGCCAGAGCTCAACACCAGACAGATTTTTAAAGTTTTACGATTGCAATAATATTAAAAAAATAGACATGCAATAATAAGCAATAATTTTCATTCTACTCCACTGCATTCGAGAGGTTCGAGTCTTAGCTAATTAGGTACCATAAGACGCGAACCTTTCTCCGCGGTATCGGGTGACCTCTGGGAGGAATCTCTATAAATACAGTCAAGCGGACGCCCTATTGGTGATTAATTGCTAAATAAATAATAACCCATCTGGGGGGAGGAGGTGATCGTAAAGGGATGGGGAGGGCCGGCACCCAGCACAAGGGGAGCTCGATAAAGTGATTGTTAAGATTAATTTAGGTGGTGTACCTACCTGTGAACGAGGTTTGGTATTTTTCAATGAGGCGAAGTTGGTTTGCTTACTGGATTTTTAGAAGCTGGAAAGTAAATTTTTTGAACGCAATCTATCGATAACTTTAATATTCATTTTACAGCACGTAATGAACAACAGTTAAAGGTAAACGAATTGCGATACGTGCTCACAGATGGCGCAAATATGAACATTTTAGTAAAAAGTATTTTATTAAATATTGAGATAAATTGTTTGTTGGCGGGTGTACACATGGAATATGAAATGGAAGAAATTGTTATTTTTAAAATATACATTTTTAATATTCATTATCTATTTACTTATATATTTTATTTTTTTAAAAAGAAAGACAAATATGCCCTGATTACGAATAACCTGAAAATATTTGAAAATCTCCTACTACCGTCACAGTAAGCAGAAGATGTTGGTTGTGTCGTAATGGAGGACTTAGCCAGCCGAGGAATTGAACTCACGACGCCTGGGTGCCAACTCAGCTACTGACCGGTCAGAGATAAGGAAAGCCAAAAACACTAATAGTAGACTCATTAATAATCAAATCAATTTTAATAAAAGCCCTATACTTAAAATATTCCCAATCAATAAAATACATTCCCACCCTCCTCGGGCCTCCGCCCACCCTATTGTAACAATCCATAACACACAAAATTAAAAATATGTATATTTTAACGCGGCATCATATTCATGGGTCAAATGCCTCTTACATAAAGATTGGTATTACAGATCGATAAACCGGTAAATGCAATTTATTTAGTCATGAGTAGTAATAATAGATTGCCTATTGAAAGAAAAAAAAGTTAATACAGCGCTCTTGGGGTGATTTTTCACAAAAACGGCGCCACACAAATCATCCAAATATTATGACGTTTACCGTAGTTACTGCCCTGAAGAATCTACGGTAGTAGCGAAATCCGGTCAGCAATAAGTATATATAGAAAATAAGTGACGTAGACAAAGTTATTGTTTAATTTTAAAATTATAATGTCACATCACAAGGTTACGAAAATATAAATTGTAATTATAAGTTTAAAGTTCGAGTCCTTCAAGAAATTTATAACAGTACAATATATTATTGTAACACTAACATACTTAAATACGATTTTTTTTAATAATTTCTCAAATGATTGGTATTCAATTTGTGGCGTCATTATTGATAAATTAATTAAAAAAATATACTTTGAATTCACCACTTTATTAATATACACAGATATCAACATGTTTCGAAAGCGATGCTTTCTTCATCATGAATATATAGAATACTAAGAAAGCATCGATTTCGAAACATGTATATTAATAAAGTAGTGAATACAAAGTACATTTTTTAATTCTTTATGATTTGTTTAATTTAAAAACATTTATAACTATCTTCAACTTGTTTATTTCACGCAGAACCGATAGTTACAAAGGTTTTTTAATAAAAAAAAAATCATTCCAAAACGGAATTCCACCACGAATTGACAGTTTCAAAATTAGTATTAACTACAATAACAAATTATTTAATTTCATATATCGTGTGTACACTCCTCGCCAACAAACAATTGATTTCAATATTTATAATCATTATGCGCTTGAAGTGTTTTTTCAAAAACGTTTAAATTAGCAATATTACCGAGTAAATCTGGCTTCCAAGAAACTGGGTGTCTTGTACAGGGGCAGCAGGTTCTTCAATAGTGATCAACTGCTGATAATATACAAATCTCAAGTACGTCCGAGAATTGAATTTGGAAGTTACTTCTGGGCTGGAGCTCCCAAACACTTGATAAACCTGCTTGATTCTGCGCAAAGGAGGGCGGTTCGTCTGATTGACAATACGTTGTTAACAGACCGACTGCCATCTCTGATGCACAGATGCAATGTAGGGGTATGCTGAGTCTGTTCTATAGATATTTCAATGGAGCCTGCTCGAAGGAGCTAGCAGCGTTGATCCCCTCCGCGCCGGTGCACTCGCGTGAAACTCGACGGACACGGCTCCATGAGAACAGGTCGTTTCGTCGACTCGTTTTTGTGTAAATAGGCTCGTATGTGGAACGAGCTGCCGGCATCTGTCTTTCCTCTAACATTTAATCCGGGCCTCTTCAAAGCCCGCATTAACGAATCCCTTCCTACAGCGGACGATGTTAAGCGGGAATTTCGACCTTGTCTCCACCTGCATAAGGAGCGCGAGATTTCGTTGGAATTTTAGCAAGTGGATAGCCTTAATGTTGATTTGTGATAAAATGTTTCGTGTGTCAATTGATGCATGCATAATTTTGTACAAAAGGAATACATCAGAAAATTTACGTCTGACTGACGTTTTCTTATACGTTCCAAATTGATCAGATAAACCTTCACGATACGCAATCACACGGGTTCATTTTCTTTGTATGGATTCAATTTTGTAATTATGAATCTGATAATTAGGAGTATTAGTATTAATCTAGATACAGTGATTGTAATTATGTATTTTATTTGAACGATACTAAACTTGAAGCGAGGAGAAGTTAGTTATAAATGTGACACAATCGGGATACGAGAAAGAATGAAATTTTCACGGCGATTTTAGCTTTCAATAATCTGATTGATTTTCTTGTTTCTTGTTCATATGTTTTTGCCAATAGAATGTTTTGAATAAGCGCTTGTCAGGTGACCGGTAGGTGGGTACCGGCAGGTAGCTACATAATATACTATATCCACCTTATTTCTTTACATACGTTACCATTACTGTCGCTACATGGCGCTGCTCCCAAACTCAAACACGAGAAATCTTTCTTTATTGAGTTAGGTAGTTTTTGTTAAAAAATGTATACTTTTATAATTAGCTTTTAAGATATATCTGTATTATTAAATTTATTAGATTCATCATCTTTGGGGATGCTGTGTGGAGGGTCTTTCGGATGACGGAAGGAATGAACCTGTTGTACGAGGGATGAAACATAGAGGCAATATTGATGATTAAATAAAGTTGAAATAGATGAATCAGAGTGTTATAAAAAAATATACACAGAAAACCATAAAAAACATGTGTTGATCTAAATGTCAAGCAGCAAAATCTCTGGAATGGTGCGCCTTCACAGCGTCTTTCTGAAATTTCTTGATCAATTATTTTCATCTGCAAACGTTATTTCCATTATGAGCGATGGAGCTTAGAAATATTATAATGTTGAAAAATAAGACAAGATGCTATACTTTTACGATAAAAAAAAACTTGTGCGAAGCCGGGTAGTGAAAATAGTATTTAGTAGTAAAAATCTATAAACAGAATCATATCAAAAAGCAAAATCACAGAAAATATCCAAAAGTAACCCTTTCAGAACCGAGGACAGTAAACGCGATCCAAAAGAGCCTCAGAACTACAAAACAGCTCAAGCCGGATGTGGTTCGAAGTCCGCACATGGGCATGATACGAAGGAAGCAACCAAACTATATAGTTATATATAATTATTCCGGACAGCATCAAAGTCTGCATTATTCAATACAGAAATCCCGGACAGAAGGGCAGAGCAACTGAAAAGTTTTCGGCGTCCGAACGTATAAATATTTCAAAAGTTTCGGTCGCGAGGGTAGCTTTGATAACTTGACATCTCGCACTGAAAGCGATATAATATCATAACGATATGAAGGCACGATGGTGTTTTATCTATCAGAGTTGTATTTATTTCATAATAAAAAATAAATACAACTCTGATTGATAAAACACCGTCGTGCCTTCATATCGTCATGATATTATATCGCTTTCAGTGCGAGATGTCAAGTTATCAAAGCTATGCTTTATTATTTTCTTTGTTTTATAACAAAATATTAAATAATGATATCCTCACTGGGATTTCCCGTGCTGAGGATTTCATTTACAACATATTCAATTACATTATATTAAATTGATGAAAAAATAAAAACAATTCTAAGGTGAGGTGTTTTAAATGGAGTTGAGTGGTTTCGGTGTTAATATATTTTGTATTTCAGATCTTCCTATGTAACGTATCCCGTGTTTTATTTAATTTTTAAATTTATTATGGTTGCTGTGATTTTTTCAACGATAGTGGGATTTTGTTGTAGAGTTTAGTACCATAGTATAAGAGGTTTTTTTTGTCCAAATGTTGTGTTAATATATATATATATATATAATTCATTCATCCCGATTGGAAATGGTCAAACAAAAATTAACGTGAATCAAAATATAGGTAGGCAGCATCAAATAAGGGACTCTTCTTCCTCCAAATAAAACGGTAGAAAAATACCTACTAATAACACACTTTTGGAAACTTCTAATGCCCAAAAATGAATACCACTTCTAGTCAATCTTAAAAGCCACAATAAATAATTTTATTTTCACAAGAAGCAATTGCTTTGTGGTTTGACGTCATATTAAATAAAACAAATACTTGGTTATAAACCACGAATTTATTGTATTTTTACGCCAAGCGATTTCGATTAGATCGAGCTTCGTCAGGGCAAATATAATAACTAATGAATAATACAGGTTATCGTGTATATATATACTCGTAGGTACAGGAAACAATAGAGTGAGAGATATATATTAATTGTTTTTGTGTTTAATTAGTAGAACTCCATTTATTTATTTTTTTAATTTAATGTAAATCAAATTTAATAATGTTATTATTAAGTTCTGCAAGTATTTTTAGTTTTTATTATTGTGACAGCTGTTCCGGCGTTTAAGGGTACACTTGCAGAATACTTGCAGAACTTAATAATATCATTATTAAATTTGATTTACATTAAACTAAAAAAATAAATTAAATGGAGTTCTACGAATTAAACACAAAAACAATTAATAATATCCAGATCTGATAACCATGCGCGTGGGGTGATACGCTGATTTGACTATTCTAAAATTGATTAAAAATAGTTAAATCCTGATACAAATCGTAGAGTTAACCGACTCCAAAATGAAAACTTAACAAAATAAAAAAATGGTACGAAGGTAGGCACTGTGCTGAAACCTGCCAAAAAAAATACAGTGAAAAACGTCGGGAATTATTAAATCATCAAACAGTTCAAAGCATTGAGATCCCCTAAAATTATTCCCCCAGGGTTGAGACATTAGCTGTGGGGAGGCAGGGAGAAGACACTGCAGCGGTCAGTTTTGCCCGTTTCAAATTATAATCAAAGGGTTAAATCAAAGCGTCAATTGGGGAAATTTGTAGAAATAATTACGGGGAACAATGCAAGCTTTGCGTAATTTTGTATATTTTATAATTTGGTTTATTTGATGGAAAATATTGCTGCAAATATTTGAAGAGATCACTTTTCAAGAAACCTTGCTGCGGTTTTGATGCAAACGCTTTCATTATTCAGGGCTAGTGAAACTATGGAATAATAAAAAAATTAAAATAGCTGATTCTTTCCGGAGAGTGCAATTGCTGGGAACGCGTTTGCCGTATACCTAAACTAGGTGATGATTAGGTAACGTGTACTGGATGCCAAAAACTTACACCTACTTTTATTTATATTCATTTTAAAACCGTGTGGATTATCAGTTAATTTAAAATGTTATTGAAAAATATCATACATATATAATCATAGCACCAGCGCTAATATTTTACACAAAAGTGGTTATTGTATTATTTTAGATAATTTAGAAGCACTAGAAATAAAGAAAGCCATTAAATTTGATAAAAAATATTCTTAATAATCAACTTAATTTGTCTTACAGTCCCATATTAGACATATTTCCCGTTAATTAAAAATTTCCCACTTCTCCCTAAACCTTCATTTGGCATTTTGTCTCCTTTTTTTATGTTTTGTCCTATTATGTTGCGTGCACGCATATCTGTGTCACGTTCCATTGTTTCGTTTTATATTTTGTCTCCTTCCTTTTGTATATCCCAACTATATATATATGCTCACTCTACGTATTTTTGTTTAGTTCCCTCTGAGGAAGCTTGAGATAAGCGAAACCGGTTTATGCTAATATAAAAATAAATTAGTGGTTTCAAACAAAGCGTTTCTTTATTTAATAAAATGTTAAATATTCATTTAAATATAATCTCAACACTCTCAAAAGAGGAAGGCCGTACGTATTACTTGTCAATTTGCTGGGCGTAATACGGATCGTTCCGAAAATACAGCAAGGAGGCTGTCGATGAACATATTACGCATTTTTACATGTACACTTCAAGGGGTGATAAGAACGATTACAAAAACACTTATTTGTCAACTTCCAACACGTTAAGTGTTATCTACTATAAAATTACTATGCATCGTGTCCTGTTAATTCTAATTTGTCCTATTTCAATGACAGCCTTGTCCAAAGAAACGCGTAAGGGAAAAGTACGAGTTATACCAAGGACGTTTGTATGTAACGTGTTTGATTTCACAAAACCTGAACACTGCAAAATGAGATCTCCAAAGTGGAAGCCGGTACCTTTAACAGTTCGTTGTGTGGTCGTCATACGCATAGTTCCGAATACACGGCAGGAGAGTGCTTAAAATCTCAATAAAATGTGAAGAACTATGTTTTTTGTTCGGTAAATTATATTATGTCCAATTCCAATGACAGCCCTGTCCAAAGATTTAAAATTGTGCATAAGGAGGAAGCGCGGGTATCTGTGTGAGAGCAAGCACGCGTGTGCGCCGTTACGTGCCCGGAAAAATGAATTCACCCACTAATCACACACCCCCCGCTCTCCCCATTCGGGACGCGATTCATTTTTCTATTATTTTAATTTCATTACGAATGGGGGAGAGTGGGTGCGACGGATCGCTCTTTCTTTCATTTTACTTTCTAATTTTGAAATTGGAATAGAGAGTAACTGTGTCATTTTAAAAATAAGCATTTTTTTTTAAATGTACCCATTTTTTGTGCATAATTTGTATGGCAGGATTTATAAGAGTAGGTGATATATATATAGTCCTGCCACTGAGAGCTCCGATTTAAGCTATCTTTATAATACACATAGGTACATACCTAAGTGGTTTATGAGAAAGCGGAGGTTTACAAACCAAGAGAAGGGGAACAAGCATTGGAATCATGAACGATTTTTTTCATGAATAGACTTCTATTCAGTTTTCAATAATATTAATAGGTATGATGATTGGGTTCCATAATAAAGAAAAATAAACGAAGAAGAGAATAGGGGGAGACATAATTGAATAAAGAAAATAATAGTGAGAGACACAACCAATTGAAGAAAAGAATTGTAATAGACAACCTAATGAAGAAGAGAACAGGGAGAGACAAGATTGAATAAAGAAAATAATAGTGAGAGACACAACCAATTGAAGAAAAGAATTGTAAGAGACAACTGAACGAAAAAACAGAAAAGCGAGAAACAACCGAATAAAGAAGAAAATAGTGAGAGACAACCAATTAAAGAAGAGAATTGTGATAGACAACCGAATGAAAAGGAGAACAGGGAGAGACAAGATTGAATAAAGAAAATAATAGTGAGAGACACAACCAATTGAAGAAAAGAATTGTAAGAGACAACTGAACGAAAAAACAGAATAGCGAGAAACAACCGAATAAAGAAGAAAATAGTGAGAGACAACCAATTAAAGAAGAGAATTGTGATAGACAACCGAATGAAGAAGAGAATAGTGAGAGACATAACCGAATAAAGAAGAGAATTGTGAGATACACAACAGAATAAAAAAGAACATTCTGACAGACACCACTGTATGAGACGCTGAGAGTGACAACCGTATAAACATAACATGATAATAGACATCACAATATTGTCGTGTTAAAAGTATAATTCTGACAGAACCGAAAAAACAAAACAACTTATAAGGACTAATCCAAATAACAAAACATACCATAGAAGAATATCTCCTTCATCATTTCGTTTACCGGACGCACACATGTACTGAACCAAGTAATTCACGATGCAGTCGATTGACCGAATAACCTCAGCATCCC
The DNA here is from genome assembly GCA_022606495.2 of Halesus radiatus. NCBI lineage: Eukaryota > Metazoa > Arthropoda > Insecta > Trichoptera > Limnephilidae > Halesus > Halesus radiatus. Next base: position 72,845 of record JAHDVE020005792.1, on the reverse strand, counting down.
ACATTGACCTCCACCAACTCTCCTCCACCACACGTAGAATAAGAAGTTTTGGACTAACGTCCAACAAGAATCAATAGGATAAATTGCGAGAAAATCTCATGGCCACCACTCAACATTTTTATTTCTTTTTGAAGCTCATCCCTTATGCGCCATCATATGAGAGGAGGTTGGCGGCCAGCCCAGCCGTTCGGGGAAACCGGGGAGAATCTGCACGGAATATAATATGGAATATATAGAGATCGCGTCTCGCAGTATTAATTTTATCATTTCCTTTGTCTAGCGAAGGGGGAGAGGGGGGCACAACGTGAAAAAGAACCGAAAGAACCGGAGAACTAATTGCATATTACAAATTGAAATTTGATACTGAAAAAGAACAGACGTGATATTGATAGTTTATATGGTATTTATAGATGATATAATAGCCACATTAATCTTTCATGAGATTTTTACACTTCGTTTTAAGAATTTGTGTATGGATCCTAAGATAGCTATTTTATGTGTTGATTTAGTAGCGTCGAATGAAGCAGAAATGGGAATCTATTTCACATCAAAAATAATTAGAGGATGGTTATTATATTTTACTTATTTAAAAGAAACAAACATTCCCGGGCTGCGAATGTTACGGGCTACGAGCCGGACATTATTTAAAAAAAAATTACTACTAAAGTATACGAAACTACAAATACCAAAAATACACTCAACAAAATATGGACTAAAATCTTTCAAATATATAGTTTATAACCAATACAATAAATTTACTCAATGATATTAAAAATGCAAGCCAATGTGAAAAGTTTCAAAGTAAGATGCTTAAATTCTATTATTTGAATGAATCCCTTAAGAGGAACGGCTGTGCGGCCTGTTTCATACAAAACTTAATTTTGGATTTGAGGTCAAAATACTCACCTAAACCTAATGATATATATTTTTAATTAAAGGTTTAGTAAATGTGTAGTATGTATGAGAAATATTTTATTTATTTTTGTTTTAGGTTATGAAATATAGGCCACTAAAAGAATTGATTTTTCGCAATTTTAGAGGCATCTTTAAGAAATATTTGGGGGCTGATGTAAAAAAAAGTTTTACCCCGTCTACTTTGAAAAAATAATGAAATATAAAATTAAAAAATTATTACTATTATTATTATTTTTTAATGTAAATCAAATTTAATAATGTTATTATTAAATTCTGCAAGTATTTTTAGTTTTTATTATTGTGACAACTTTCTACGTTTCATTTATTTAAAATAAGCATTACGGCGGACTTTAAATTAAATTAAAAACGACCAATTTACTTTGGAACACAAATTTTCCGTACATAATTTAAAATATCTTCCTGAAAAAACCTTTATGTTTTTATTTACATAATCAAATTTATATAGAGAATATGACAATTTCAAAAAAAAAAAACGATAAACCCGAAAATAATTTTCTAAGTTGCCTCTAAAATAAAGATTTTTTTTTCATGGCGTAAGCTTCATAATTGAAAACAAAAATAAATAAAATACTTCTCATACGTACTAGATATTTAATAAACCTTTAATTGAAAATACATACCATTCAGTTTGGATGGGCATTTTGGGCCTCAAATCCAAAATAAATTATGTGTGAAACAGGCAGCGCAGCCGTTCCACTTAAGGATTAATGCTACGACACGTCTCTGTAATAAGTATAACTATATAATATACCAGTGAAGTGTTTCTTTATAATAAGTGTCTCTGTAAACTTATATTATAATGTAACAGTGATGTGTCTTTATTGCAAATGCAAATTATGTGTTTTAAATGTTGTTAATGCACTCTGATGTATCTTAAATATTAAGTATGTTTTATTCTAAATACTATAGGTTCTGCATGTGATCCCCCACAATGAGTTTCTTAACTCTTGGAAATACAATGCGTAGTGTATTGTATACTTTTTAATAAAATAAAACATTATACTAAGTTTTGGGATTCAAACTCAATTTAAACGATTGCCAGTCGAGTGTCCTACACGACGGACTTGCAATTACTTTCGGAAAACAGACGAAATGTGAATGCTATGTCTGTTTTACAAATATTTTAAAGGAGAGTTATCAAAAACACGTAACATTGATTTAAAAGGCGATGCATATCAGGAAGACGGATGAAATGATTTTATAAGACATGCACTATCATTAATATTAATCCTACACTCTATGAATTGGATGAACAATCCTGGATGCATCCGGCAAACGTTTCCGGACCTCTCCTTCAAGTTCCCTGTGTCTAAGAATGGGATGTTGTCATCCACACAATCCAGCCACCTATGTTTAGAATGTTGTATTTCTTGGGCATTAACAATGTAACAATTTCTAGACATTTTGTTTGAAGAGTTTTAATCACCATGTACTTTTGTTACTTAATTTTATTACTGCGCTACCTGTTTGGACACATTCGTGTTATTCACTCCCGTTTTTAAAACTAACTTAAATTAAACTGGGCCGAACGGTTAAACTCTTCTAACAAAATACCTATGTTTAGATGGTGTAATTCCAATTTAAAAATCATTTTTGTGGTTAAAAAAACTTTTGTAACCTTTTTTTAGCTCTATTCTATGTTTGTCTAACCACAAAGTAATTGCTTCGTGTCAAAGTTTCATTATAGGTACATATAGGTACATATAGATAAATAATATAAATAGATCGTCTGTAAGTGGTTTCACCACAGTTAGATAATGCCCTCGGAAGGCGAAACGGCTGTCACGCATAATAATAATTACCTAGCAGAACTTTTTTTTTTTATAGAAATTTTTTTTTTTAAACCCAAATAATAATAGGTAGCTATTATTAAAAAAATTAACTTTAAATTAAAATGGAGTTCTACAAAGTAAACTTGAACACAACATTTTTATTTTTAAGGAATCGTAAGCTATCCCTTTCAATCAAAACGATTCATAAATTATATTAAAATCTGTTTAACTGAAATGAGAGACTAAAACGGTTACGTATCATTGAAAAGATAAAATCTGCACAAGCAACAATGATTTTTTTACTACACGTACATGATCCTTTTTATTGACACATCCACAAATACGGACTTATTGCCAGGTGGCAATTTCTTCCAACAAACTTAGATTTTTAATTTTTAAATTTATTTATTTAAAGACATTCAACAACGTTGCATTCCAATAAGTTATTAATTCAACTCATTTTGGGACTGTTAATTTTTGCTACATAATACTAATTTTAACAAAGTTTTAAAGGGAAATATATAGATGAAGATATAAAAAAAAATAAACGATAGGAAAATAACATAAATAAATGTACAGGTTCGAAACATACAGATATAATAGAAATACATAACAAGGTTTAACAAGAGAAAAACATACCATCAGAATCTGAAAAGCTTAGGACGGCTATGAGAACAGAGTTGGTATCTATGAAAAATGGCTTGCAAAATAACATTTTAAAAATTAGCTCTCAGAACATCATTTCGAGATTTGTCCCAAGCGTACATATGTCTCAGGCAACTTGGTATAGCCGATGTAGCAATGTAATCCAATGATTTCAGTTCGTATTTTGTAGAGTGTATTTTTGATATGTGTAGTTTGTGCTGTTATCGTGTGTTATGCTGTATAAAAAATTGTAAAAAAAATAAAATAATGTTAATACCTAATCATTGAAGAAAATAATATTAACATAACCTAAATGAAACATGAAACCGGAAAAAAACAACAGAAAATAAAAAGAGTTCAGTCGCATCTGGGATTCGAACCCGGGACCTCTGCCTTTCCGGGGCAACCAAAAATATGGAGAGTAATATTGACAAATCTTGAATTAAAAATGGAGAATGATATTGACAAATCTTGAATTTGAGATATGATATCGATGAAGGTGACATAAATTGAACTGGTCTCATTAGGTAAGTTGGTAAAGCGGTTGTCCCGGGAAGGCCGAGGTCCTGGGTTCGAGTCCCAAATGCGACTGAAATCTTTTTATGTTGATTTTTCCGGTTTTATGTTTCATTTAGGTTATGTTAATATTATTTTCTTAAACGATTAAATATTACAATGAGGTTTCTAAATCTCAATAAATTAAGAATTGAATGTTAGTAGTGTTTTGTGCAATGTTACCAATGTAAATAAGTGTAAAAATTATATCGTTAACCACTATACCATTAAATAAATGTTTTGGGTAGCGTGTCAATATTAAACGAAATAACGAGGGGTAGATTTTTAGACTAACAAATACAATAAATATTTAGGTTGGAATGGGATCCAGTATCCAGCGGAAGTAGAGAGAGAATAACAACAATGGCGGTTTGACCGGAAAGGCTCTAGAATGGGCAGTCGGTAAAGTAGGTAGTAGTTCTAATAATTATTCGATGTGTTGTTGTTTAGGTTTCCGTTTCCATTTGAGCGGGAGTTTTATATTTATGAGATGGAAACCACTACTGGGGAATTTGAATTAGGAACGAGGTAATTATGTTGATGTTCTAATTTTTGGAGAGCATGGAAAACATCGAAGTAAATTAAAAATAAATATTTAACATAATATTTACAACTTCAAAATGAAACTGAAAAGACACGGAAATGAAAAAGATAACGGCAGCAAATGGGACTCTAACACAGAATCTAATGGTCTAATGGCCACTGAGCTACAGCTACCTCAATTCGTTCCGTAATTTTTATCTGTATGTTACTTCGATTTCTAAGAACTGTTAATAGCATATTCAATTAATTCCCATATATATACCTGGCAATTATTCTTATAACAAGAATTGAAAAACAACACAGCTGTTCTTTCAACATGAAATAACATTTTATGTGAATACCACACAAGAGTCCCAACTGCTCCCAATCGTCTGGAGCCATTGAGCCCAAGGTATCTCCAATTGGGGAATGTTTTGAGGCTATAGGTAGTGGGGAGGGGAAGGAGAAAGGGAATAGGAAAGGAAGGGAAATATCTGACTATTCAGATCTAGTCACCAACACGGCTAAAAATCATTTCAAGCAACCTTTCAATTCTGAATGGTGGTCTATCACCAGGGGGATACTGAGAGTATCTTCCACTCTGGAACGTGCGCAACAATACTATATATTATTTTTAATGAATTAATTGTGAAAAAACACAAAATTAACAAAACAAAATTTACTTGCGCACGCCGGAATATGAACCCGTGACATTTGGATTCGTAGTCCAGAGCCTTACACCTCGACCACGGAGGCCGTTTCACGTTATTAAGTTGTTATTTTAATATTATCGTAAATTATTTTTTTTTGGAAAACTATGTAAGTACGTGGCGTTTTCGACACGAAGTGAGCTGCTTTCCATGTTATGGCTATTCAAGCTTGTCAAAACCATAGACAATGGAATATTTTGAATTAATTAAATATATCAGAAATTCATCCGAAAATTACGAATTTCGTGTTATTCTAACTAACTAACTAACCATCACGCCGTTTCTCCGCAGGGGTAGGCAGAGGGGACGGACCGCCAAACAACTCGATCTTGGCATACACTTCTTGCTTCATTCACATTCATACATCGTCTCATACATTCTCTTCTATTATTCCTTCTGATATGGCCCGACTCAAGTATTTGATTCACTTGATCGTGCCATGTCTTCCTTAGGCGTCCCCGGCTTCTTCTTCCATTCACATTCGCGTCATACATTCTTCTTACACTCCCTTCTTCGTTCATTCGCTCCACGTGCCCAAACCATCTAAGCGTCCTTTTATTAATCTTACTCATTACGCTTTCATCAGCCTTGCATTCTTTACGAATTTCGTGTTATTCGCGTGAACATAAAAAAAATTGAGTTTAAATGACGAAATTCGCGTTATCGCAAAAGCGAAATATTCAGGTGTTTACTTATTAAATATTAATATTAAAAATCAACAAACCATAATATTAAATTAGAGAATTAATTATATACAAACAGTTTTGAAAAACATTACCCTCTCGGGGCGGACATTCTTTAAACATTTCGTCGTCTAAATCTGCACTTTCCTCAAAAATTATGCATTTCTGTATAGTGTTCGTTGAATAAAAATACAAAAGGGAGATTTTTAATTAGTTTCAAGAAGGTAAGGAGAATACATCCTTTGTTTAAAATATTTCTTCATTAGAATCTCAGATAGGAAAGTTTTACTCTACAAATATACAGATATTAAATATGTAATTCATACGGGTTTTTGGTTCTTGAGAAAAATCGATCTGATAAAAATAAAAGTATAATATTGATAAAAATGGCGGAGAGCAATGAGGTGGCATTAGCAAAACTGATTAGAACGAAGGTTCAGGATAGACCGAGAGGTCCTGGGTTCGAGTCCCAGATGCGACTGTCACCTTTTTATTTTCTGTGTCAATTCTATTTAAATTTATTTTTTTTGTGTGACACCTGGTTGGGCAACGTTGCGAGGTGGATTAAGGAATGGGCTGTAAGAAGGGATTTGTTAACTGTAGGAGGAAAGACAAATGTCGGTAGCTCGTCGTAGAATGAGTCGGAATATTCATATTTCATTTGAGATTTGCTAATATTATCATCAATGATTAAAGATAAGCGTAATGAGCAAGATTAAGAAAAGGACGCTTAGATGGTTCGGGCATGTAGAGCGAATGAACGAAGAAAGGACTGTAAGGAGAATTATAAGCCGCGAATGTGAATGGGAGGAGAAGCCGGGTGCGTCGGAGGAAGAAATGACACGACGAAGTGAATCAAATACTTGAGCCGGGCCATGTCGGAAGTCCGAATAACAGAGGAGAATGTATAAGAAGTTGCATAAGTTTGAATGTAGCAAGATCGAGTTGCTTGGCGGTCCGTCCTCTCTACCTACCCCTGCGGGGAAACGGCGTTATGGTTAGTTAGTTAATTGTTAGCACTGTTTAACATGCAAGATCTGGTCGTGTTAAACAATTGTGTGAAAATAGTTGTTTTTTTCTAAATTATATTTTCTGCGATTTATTCAATAATAATAAGTTTATAACCTTTAATAAGTTATTCCAATAAAAAAAGCATTTATTTAATGCATGTAATGTAAATATTAACAATTCTAGTTTAGCGAAATTGTTTCGTTCACGCTGGATGTCGAACCCACGACCTCTGGGCCCCAAGTCATGGAAGTAATCATTAATAAGGTCGTCGTACATTAATGAGCGAATTGACTTTATTACCTGACGTTATTTTTAAATTACCTACCCGATCGATTTACTTTCAGGGCCATAACTTTGCCACCCCTGAAATAAAACATCGAAGGTTCGGGAGTCTAAGTGACCACTTTATGTCGCTAATCTCAAGATGTCAGGGGTGGCAAACTGGGTCTCCTCCCCATACGGGATAAATCCTGATTAGGTTTAAGGGAGTTATTTAAGGGGTTTAATACGTTCCGGATAAAGGGAGAGGGTTAGATCGGAGAAATTCGATTAGAGGTGGAAGGGTGTTTCTTTTTGATATTGTAGAAATAAACACATCTACACGTGTAGTTTGTATTTATTAGATAGATGATTCTCAATATTCGGAATCAACCAGGTGAAATGCAACAACTTGGAATTAAAACGTTGCTAAAAATGGGATACGTTCTGCTCATTAATTAGATCTGGTCGGATATTTATTTTTATTTTATTTTATTTATTTATTATATTATATACGCCCTATATGGGCTTTTACATATTTAGTTTATAATATTCACACAGGTGCAAAACACATTTCAGTAACTGCACCAAAAACTAATAATGCACAGTAACAGAAAAAATAAAAAAATAACGGGTCCAATATCCACCAAGTCAATACTGACATTGATAACAAATAAGTAAATAATGTTAAAAGTTGTAGTTAACAATAATTTATAAACCAGGCAGAAACAAATCACTCATCCTCCTTTTGAAATTTGCCAAGTTTAGATTATTGTCAAATACATCCATATCATTTAAGTATTTGTTACCAAGACTGTGTAAGCGTTGAATTGGTGAATTCAAACTATAGTTAGAACGGGATAAAGATATGTAGAAAGTTAATGTCTGTCTTGTAGTTCGATTGGGTATGTACAAGTTTATTAAATGCAGAAGTTCAGAACAATTTAATTTACAGTTTAACAATTTTAGTAAAAAGGTTAGGTCGTTAATTTTCCGTCTGTTTTCTAATGTTGGAATATTTAAAATATTCATTAACGATGGGTAATTTATGTGCTCTAAAGGTATGTTTACTTTAAAATTTATGAAACGCAAAAATTTTCTTTGAATTCTTTCAATATTGTGAATATGTATTTTGTAGAAAGGCGACCACACTATGGAATTATGTTCAATTAAACTTCTAACTAGGGCTATGTACAATAATTTTATTACTTGTAACGATTGAAAAATTTTTATTGTTCTTAATATAAATCCTAAAGTTTTCATACCTTTATTTACAATTTGTTGAATGTGAGCAGTGAAATTTAGTTTCTCATCCATTATAATTCCGAGATCTCTCATTTCTGTAACTCTTTGTAAATTAATTTGATTTACTGAATAGTCAAAAAAGAGAGACGTTTTCTTTCTGGAAAAGGTTAGAGTTTTACATTTTTCAACATTTAGATATAAATTGTTTTGTGAGCACCAGTTATTTAGCATGTCAATATTAAACTGAAGAATTTGACAGTGGTTTGAATCAGTTATTTCTCTATATAATTTAATATCGTCGGCGAATAGCAAAACTTTGACACCTTTAAAGCCGTTGACTATGTCGTTTATAAAGACAAGAAATAAAACCGGACCAAGGTGACTACCTTGCGGTACGCCACTAGTAGCGGAAAACGATTTGGATATAAAAGATTTTATTTTAACAAACAAGGTTCTATCTGATAAGTAACTACTTAACCACTTTAAAATATTTCCTCCAATTCCCAGGGCATGAAGTTTCCGGATCAGTACTTTGTGAGATACTTTATCAAAAGCCTTCGAGAAATCAGTGTATATACAGTCAACGTGTTTATTTTTTGCAAATGCCTCCAATATATAGTTTTGAAAAAGTAATAAATTTGTTGTAGTTGATCTACCTTTGATGAAGCCATGTTGTTGGTCATTTATTACTTCTATTAGTGTGGGATATATTTCATCCAGAACCAGAGATTCAAAGATTTTGGGTAATACAGATTGTATGCATATTGGCCGATAGTTTGAAATGTCAGTCTCGTCACCTTTTTTAAATATAGGGATAATAAAGCTGGATTTCCAGTAGATGGGAAAATATCCAGACGATAGGAGATGGTTAAATAGAATGCTCAGTGGCTTAGACAATACAGAGGAGCATTTTTTTAGAAAATTGGCGGAATGGTGTCCGGGCCTGCAGATTTGTTTATATCTAGGGAACATAATTTCCTTTTAACAGATTCTTCCGTGATGAAGCAATTGGTTAAATGTGTGGTTTTTTTTAAAAGTGTATGAGGGTATATTTTCTTCTGGTGTTTCATCATCATATACATTTTTGAAGAAATCTGAGAAAAGATTTGCAATATCTTGTGTACAGTTGGCGTATTTATCATCCATATGCATTTCTGGTGGATAGTCAGTACTGTCATTGTTTATTTTTTTAAGAAAATTCCAGAGATTGTTTGATTTTAAAGCTGTGTTCTCGATATAATTAATATGTGATTTGTAACAGATTTTAGATAGTTCTTTGCATTTTTTTCTAGATTCACTGAAATTTGAATAGTCAATTTTTGAGTGAGTTTCTTTGAATTTTTGTGAAGTTTTTTTTTTTGTTGTAATGTGGCTATTAAATTTGATGAAAACCAAGTTGGATATTTATGGTTTTTAGGAATATATAGTGGTACATATGAGTTGATGGTGCTAGAAATTATTGAATATAAGTTTTCTAAAGACTTGTCAGTGTTCATGTCTGACAAAAAAGACCAGTTGACGTGAGAAAGATGGTAATTTATAGAATCAAAATCTGCTTTTTTATAGTTTAGAGTTTCTTCGACGGGTTTTGATTTGACATAACATACATTTAAATTAATATGAAGAGGGGGGGTGATGATTATCAACCGGTAAGATTGGATCATTACATTTTTCAATTTGCAAGTTAGAATAGTTAGATATAGCTAGATCTAGTAGACGATCGTTTGTGTTATATATATAGTTATATATAGTTATGCTGGAAAAGATTTAAAAAATTTGTCATATCTAAAATCTCACGTGCACGATCATTTTCACTTTCATTTACAATGAAACCACTATCACTAGAATTCCATTTTAGGTTAGGGAGGTTGTAATCCCCGAGAATAATAATTTTAGAGTTGGGGTATTTATAGAGTAAATGTTCTACATCTTCACTGTGACTTCGGTAGTTTTCGGCATCAGAGAGTGGTGGTATGTACAAGGTTGCGATTATTATTTTTTCTACAGTGGTATCAATTTGTATGAATAGTTGTTCCAGTGTGTTGTTTTTAGTTTTGAGTTTTCTTGATGTTAGTTTCTTCTTTATTGCAATTAGTACTCCGCCGCCCCTTGTTTTAGAGCTGGATTTAGAGTTTCTGTCACGACGAAAGATTTTGTAGTTTTTTAATCCGAGTTCTGTTGATTTTATTTCCGAGTCGAGCCAGGTTTCCGTCAGCACATATACGTCATAATGATGTGAATATATGATAGATCGTAGTTCATCTAATTTTGTACGAAGTCCCCGAGCGTTCTGGTAGTATATCTTGAGTTTGCATCGTTTTTTGGTGGAATTTGCACAATTTTAGGATTTCCGTTTATATATTTTATAGTAATATCGTTTTCGCCATTTGACTTACGGTTTTCCAGTTCTTCTCTTAAGTTTTTCAGATGTTTTTGTTGAAAAAGCGTAGCATCGGGGTACATCCTAGTGTTGTTTTTTAGCAGATGACGTTTACTTAGTAGTGTTCTGGATGATGTGGGATTGGTGAATTCTATTTTGAGCGACCTGGCTTTTCCATCATTTAGTTTCCCAATTCGGTAAACGCGTAACATATCATGACTTGCGGTATTGTCTAGGGCAGAGATTACAGCAGTGACAGTATTTTTGTCATCGATTAGTTTGTTTGCTGCAGTTTGTTCAATACTTTCGGGTATATTACACAGGATGATATTTTTAGCTCTTTCACTGCGTTCATTGATTTCAGAAATTGCCTCACAAATGTCAAGGTTATTTTGCGGGGCTGGGATATTTATTCCGATTTCTTTATAAGCCCGTAATTCTCCCTCTAGACTTGCTGTTTTAGTAGACACAGCTTGTGCCATTCTACCAATGGCTATTAGGAAATGACTTGTAATTGGAGTCAGTTTTGTTATTTGGTCTTTACTGAACTTGTTTGCTGGATCCGTTAAGCAGGTATTAAATGCAGAGAAATAGATGTAGACATTAGCTATCGCTAGGATAAAGATCTAAAGCCAGAGTAAAGTTAGCCTCTCAGAAGCTGGGCGTACTGTACAGAGCCCGCAGATACTGTAATAGTGCACAACTGATGAGCCTGTATAAATCACAAGTATGCATCACTATAGAATTTGGCAGCCACCTCTGGTCAGGAGTCTAAAAATATCTGAAAAAAACCCTTGACTCTGTGAAGAAACGGGCAGTCTCTTTGATAGATTCGCATATCTTACTTAACAAACGGATTGCAATCTTTGGAGCACAGACCTCAGATGGGAATGCTGTCCTTGTTCTCCCAGCATTTAAATGGAGGATGCTCTGAGGAACTGGAGTCACTGATCCCTTCGGCACCGAGGCACAGTCGGTAAACACGCCAAACGCGCGCCCAACATTTGTACACGGTTGACATTTGTCACATGAGTTCAACAGCTCGGCCATGAGCGAAATTATTTCCCCGATATTATATTTATTAGAAGTTATTGACAAAAGAAGAGTAGGCATTTATTTGAAACATTATTTTATTTGAGATTTTCGACAGGAATTATTTACATTTATAAATATTTATAGTTATTTACAATGTCGCGGACTATGAAAAGTTTCAGAGTTTTCTGTTAATGACTTTAGGTAGGCACTACCGGCTAGCTTCGCAATGTAGATTGGGTATGCAACCATTCACGGTTATGACTTTCTGAAGAGATGAGCTTTAAGTTTCAATAATCGCTCTACCAACTGAGCTAATGAGACCAGTTCACTTTACGGGATCTTCATCGATATTATACCTGAGCTACAAAACTTATCAATATTCCGTGTTATTTATCCTAAAAATATGGATAATAATTCTTTGTCTTAGCTTTAATACACTCTTGAATATAATGAAAACAATCACTCTATCATTTGTATTAGCGTCTTGCAATATATCGTAAGGAATAAATACAATTAGCTTCTTTTTTATTTTACAATTTAACATTAAATTTAGTTTTGATAATTTAACTGCATCTCTTTATGTGATCTATAAATAATGTGTAATGATAGCCTGTCCAAAAAGAGAAAATAAATGTAAAACAAAAAATAAAAATTAAAGCCTATTTCATACAGTATAAAATTTTAGTTTCTGTGGTTTTTTTCGGTTTCGTGTTTCATTTAGGGTTGGTTAATATTATCTTCTTCAATGAGGTTTATAATCTTCAATAAGTCATTAACCGTTTTAGTGTTATGCTTATTTTGCAAGTATGTATGTAAATTGCTACAGATATTCTGTGTTTTTAAATAATAAAAAAATATGGTATTCAATAAAAATGCTATAATTGGACAAATATCAATCAATTAAAATGATTTTTTTTTAAATTATACAAGTAAAGAATGAAATTTTACGAATATTATAGTTATAATTTAAAAAAACTATACATTTATAACTACAAAAAATATTAAAAAATACTAAAATATAAGATTATTTCACTTCACAATTGTGCTTTCCCGTGGTCCATGTAGTCCCTTTTTACGGCGAGCGCATATGAGATTGGATCACCTTATCTCATTTGCTTTGCCGCACACATTCATTTATGAGAACAAAGGTCTCGTCGCCCGTAGTGCAGCTGTTATTTGATACATTACGATCATCCGCAATAGACATGGTGAAAAATATCGACTCACTTTAGGGTGTATTTATTTTAACAGGATAAACAATAAATACAGTTATCAAGACACGCACCAACCGCAATATACCAAGCTCAAATAGAACACGTGCTCTCCCGAGGACGACAAAAAGAACACTGAAAATTGCATCTCAATTTATGTAACTAAAGCTTACAACGCAATGGCGCTGGGCCGCACTCTAACGGTTAAATTAAATTGAATAGTCTATATTATACTGTCTTGTCCTGAAGAAAGGGGGGTTCACCCGAAACTAGTTGACATATATATATATATAGTTACTAAATAATAAAGTGGTTTAAAATATCTTTTACTTAATTATAACTATTTAAGTTAAACTACAGTGAATCATTGAGAAACGTACTCCTGAATTAAGGCTTAACCCTTTACCGTTTTACCAATCAAGAATGAATCCACTTACAAACTGGGCACACTCGGAAGTGGGGTATCTTAATAACCCCGATGCACACATGTGTCCGACACAAGTGTCCACTATAATCCCTTAACCCGCTACGATTGATCAGGGCATTAGTGGAATTAAGCCTTGCCACGTCGCAGGGGCAATACTAGACACGGTACAATAACAAGACGAGAAGGTTTAGCCTGCCGGCGTTAAGGGGTTGATTGTTTACTGATAAATGATATTATTTTGACTCGCAGTTTGATATTGATACTGTAACAAGTATTACAGAAAATATAGACTTGAAATAATATTTAATCATTGTAGAAAACAATGATTATATATTTATTTTTATTTTCCAGAAATGATATTTGAAATAATATCATTACTGGAAAAGAAAAATAGAGCATTTTTCGAGAAATAACCCTTTGAGGCGATGCAATGAGAACTAATGGTAAATTATGTGTTTTTGGTTTGAAAATTTGATGGCCTAGGAATATTACAGACGATTTAATTAAATACTGCAAGTAGAAAATACCTTGGCCTTCCGTTTAACGGGGGATTTTTTGGCGAGTCTTTTTATAAGACTAGAAAAAGTGTTAGACCTAAAACAAAATCTCCTATTTGAAGAAATTACAAAATCTCCTGCTTACGAACCCCTTTCCGATATTGTCGTATTGTTCATTGTGGCAAATTAAGTGTTTTTAGAATATGACCGAAAAATATTGTGATATTCATGCCTGAGTTTTACAAAATTAAATACAATACGCGTTTTAGTGATGTTTTTTGCGCAAATCGAAAAATGCGGTCGTTGTTAAGTGGGAAATTTAACCTTTTCGCCACCTGCTTAAGGCTTGCGTGATTTCATTTGAATTTTAGGAAGTGGATCCCTTACCAGCACCGTGCAGAACAGAACATTACAGTACAGGCACAGCACAGACGCGAGTACGGCTATAAACTGAACTGTTAACTGAGCGTTAATGTCCGCCACAGTGTGATATTCCGATATTTATTATTGTTTTACAGAATTTGACCAATTCAATCGATTTATCGTTATTCATCTTCTCGGTTTTAGCGCAATATCTGCATCTACTCCGGTCAACTGACGAAGATGGCGGTGCTAACGGTATGTATTCATACTAACTGCGCAGAAGTGACAAGCAGCCACCAGCACGTCAAAATGTTCTAGCCGACAATCTCGACCGGTGCTGGCCCGTGCATGTGCCGATACATTACGTTTACGAATGCTGTAATATGAATGTGTTCATAGATAATGTAGGCATCTAATGTTGCCGTGTCTGTACTGTACTGTTCTGCACTGCGCGGTACTGGTAGATGTGAATAGACCTTTAAAAAGGTCACGATCGGTCAGAGACTGAGTTGGCATCGCGTCTGGGTCCTTCCTGGCGTCGTCAGTTCAATTCCTCGGCTGGCTAAGTCATCCATCACGACACAAGCAACATATATCGCTTACTATGATGGTAATAGGAGATTTTCAAATATTGTCAGGTTATTCATAATCCGGGAATGTCAGTTTTTATAAAAAAAAAACCTATATTTTAAAATGATGTTGAATTGATTTAAAATTGAATAAGTGGTCACATACTCATGACACCATGGTTAAAATTGTTTATCGCGTGGCGATGATAGCCTGTCTCAAATTGGGCTTCTTTTCAAACAGAATTCCCAAATATAACATAGACCCTGAGGGAAAACTATGGAGCAGCTAGAGAAGTTCATAAAAAGAGTTACGTAACTAATTTTCCATAGTTATACTTGCGCATGGCAGTCTCCGGTCTAACCATGCATTACTTAAATCATGAAACAGATTTTAGGTGGAATATTTTATTTTAAATGTACGTAATCAAATATTATTTTTGATATTTTCATATGGAGGAATCACTTTGCGGTTTAAAATTATATTCAATTAAACAAACATTTTGTTATAAATCACGAGTTTATTGTATTTTTACAATAACCTGTCTCTCTTAGATCAAAGCTTCGAAGTGAATAAAACAGATATGTGTATTTACTATTTATTTGCAATATAACATATCTCTTGCATGTAATACTTTTCAATTGTTGTCTCCCTCTAATATTTTATTATTTTTCTCTGTTTTTTGTAATATGTCTGTCTCACTCTATTGTTTCTGTACCTATATATATATATACAATAACTCTGTATTATTATTTAATTATTGTATTTTCCCTGAAAAAGGTTGATTTAATCGAAACCGGTTTGCGTAAAAATACAATAAATTCGTGGTTCATAACAAAGTATTTGTTTTATTTCATATTATTTTTGATGTTGAGGTTTTACTTTATAACAGGATTCTTTATGTCTGTGAACCAAAAGAGCTTTTTAAGCAATTTAAGAGGCGGGAATGGGCTATTGGATAACGAACACTTCTGCCATAGGTCACTCCAAGTGGTTCCCTGCGTTTGGTGACTTAGCAGGAGTGCCTGGGTTCAGGGGGTGAGATATGTCCAGATATTGGCGGCGGATATGTCTGCTCATCAACTGCGTGGCGGGACGGATCGAGAGAGGCCGGTTGAGAAGCATCCCTTGACCTCTCCAGCCACACTTTCTCGGTCCATAATCCTTGCACCGCAGTGGGAGGGATGGATTAATACGCCAGTCACCCTTGGACACACTACACACTGACTCTCAGATTCCTACTACCCCTCATACCCTCTCCTTCCAAAAACTTCATCTCATTCCTTTCTTTAAAAATACTCTCCATATAGCATCCCCAAAGATATGAGGAATTTTTTATTCACCAGGGACTTCTGGTTATTGTAAAAAACATACATATATAGGTGGATATTAAAAAAAACATACACGCATTAAAATATTAATTTTGATTTGAAGTTTCACTTACACGATTTTTTACTCCGTCAACCAAAGAGCTAAATATTGCAAGATGAAGTTGAGGGTGTGATTTCAGTCACTTTTATTATCAGCAATGAAAGATAACCCAGCTTTATAAAAACCCCACATTCCTTTGAATTTCCCGAAAGTTCCGACACTCGTCGATTTAAACCTTTCCCGCCTAACCATGTTAGGACCCGCCCCTAAAAAAAGAAAACCCATACAAAAGTCTGATTAATCGGCTTGCGGGTAGAAAATATCCCGAACGGCTCGAAGACAAGTCCAAATAAAGGGAAATTGGTTTATTTATTTTATCCGGTAGTAAACCGCCGAGAGACAAAGGGGAAGGGTTGGGATTAAGGGAAAGAGGGGGAGAGTTAATTTATATGTATTGGAAGAGGAATTAATGACAGATTAATGGGGCTACTTTGGCTAAAAGGAACTTTGACGTTATAATTGCTAATCGAAAACGGTCGTCGCGGAATACAGGGACTTTACTGTATTTAAATGCGAACTCAAAGTTTTCAATTTAAGTTCTTTGCAGTATTCGTATTTGAATTGAATTGAAACTTTTCAGAACAATACATCTAAACTGGGATAAGGAATTTGACTATTTCATTTTGATTTTTTAATTCCAGAAAAAAGAAAAATACACTTTTACTTATTTAACTACAATGATTATCAAAATCAGAGGTAACTAACCTTATTTGTCTCACAGTCCCCCCACACTAAAAAAAAATAATTTTTACAGTAATGTTGTGGTAAAAATATTGAAGGGTCAATTAAACATTGTACCATACTTATAGGGATGTTTTTAAAAAATAATAATTGAATTTTGATCTGTCTTGGCTAGTGATCCAAATCTCTGTGTCCAAGTTATATTTATAGTATTTTGTGTTCAGTCTAATGGTCAGTGGACGTATATTGTTTAGCTTTGTTGCAAAGTATCTAAAATTTCTTTGGCCAAATGTTGTTTTAGCGAAAGAGATAAGTAAGAGATAATCGTCGCTGCATTTATAATATAGCTTATGTGCCGTTTCGTACATTCTGAGATGATCCAGTAAAACTACTTTAAAAATAATTGCAGACTAGATTTGCTAAAAATATTTTTTACAATTATTAGGAAAGCTTTCCAGCTTAACAAATCTATTATTTTTAGCAAATCTAGTCTTTGCAATTATTTTTAGAGCAGTTTTACTCGATCATCTCAGAATGTACGAAACGGCACATAAGCATTATTATAAATGCAGCGACGTTATGCCCTTTAGATCTAGTATCGCGAGCAGTTTGGACACTGTCGGATAGAGTTCTGTGTTTAAAGAGATATCTAAGTTTGTTCTTGGCGTAAAGTTGTGTAACATCCAAAACACCTAAAGATTTCGTCTGAACTACTGGTGATCGGTAGTTTTAGTATAATCTTTATAATTTGTTTATTGATAGTTCGAACATATACCGCGATCGACTCTATACCCCGACATGATCACGACATTATTGTTCACCCGACAACAGGTCTCGAGTAACCTGGTTAGGTATTATAACACCGTAAAGAAAAAGACAGAAAAAAACTATTAATCCCATCTATGAATCAATAGAATAATTGAACAGTTCATTTCGTCGCATGATTCTTTCAAAGATGTACCTACGACAAATTTGAATTAATAAGGAAAATTTATTAAAAGCATTTTTGTTGCTCTCGCCCCACATTTCAGTAATTAACCGCCCCCCATTTGCCTTTGAGGCCACCACGGCCCCCTTGACGACCCTTAGGGGGGCGGTAGCGCCCCCCTATTGGGAATCTATAATCTAAATAAATACATTAGAATTATTTTTTTCATTTAATTTTAGACGGAACAATCTGATTTAAAATTATTTTTAAGCGTTACAACACTGTCTTGACCATTTTCGTAAGGAATATTTCATCTCTTCGGAGGCAAAACTCATTAAGTGCCATACTAAATGTAAAGACACATAGTCACTTTTACCTCCAATGGGACGAATTATATAAAAATAAGATAAAGAAAGAAGCAAAAAATAAACATCATTGAAACTTCTCGAAAAACTTATCAGAAACGTTTAAAACTATCTTGAGTTTTCTGGAAGCAGACAAGAGCGGCTAAATTCATTCGAATCAGAAATGAGATCACGTTTTTCGATGTAATTTATCTAGTGCAGTCGCGTTGGGTGCAGGGGTAGATTAAGGCACTGGGGGTGGATAGAGGGGGAGGATCAGCAGGGGTCGTTAAAGGGTGGATCGGTTTCTGGCACTGACCGGGGGCCTAAGATTTTGATGCCTAAACGAAAAACAATTTAATCTGTCAGGTATTTTTAGGTCAATTTACGTGGCTATTTAGAGATGAAACCATTTTTGAAAAATACATAAATTATATGACACGTCACAATAGCGCCCCTGTATGTACAGAGCACATGCGGGGTAACTATAGGGATACCCGGTTGAGCAGCGTTGTGAGGCGGGTTAAGGAGGGGGATGTAGGAAGGGATTTGTTAATGTGGGCCTTGAAGAGGCCTGGATTAAATGTAGGAGGAGAGACATATGCTGATAGCTCGTTTCACATACGAGCCGATTTACACAAAAACGAGTCAGCGAAACGACCCGTTCTCATGAAGCTAACATCAACTGCGAACGGATGTTCCGCCCGTGTCCTTCGAGTTTCAAGCACGTGCACCGGCGCGGAGGAGACCAACGCTGCTCGCTCCTTCGAGCAGACTCCATTGAAATGTCTACAGAACAGACTCAGCATACCTTCATTGCGTCTGTGCATTAGAGAAGAAAATCGGTCTATTAACAACGGATTGTCAATCAGACGAAGCGCCCCTCCTGTGTTTGTTTGTTTGTTATAGATGAAGGTAGACCTCTAAAGGGGAAAATTAAAATATGTTATAAATGCATTTTCTTAATGAAGGTTGCTGTGGTAGCTCACGAGAGTAGAGCAGTCGCCCGGTCAGCGGAAGAAACCGGCGTTTAAATCCCGGTTGCGGAAATTCGTTCGTGTGATTTTCAAATACCATTTTTTTATTTATTGAAAGGTAATCTTTTGCAATATTCTAAAAATGTTATCTTACTGGGGTACCCCGTTCTGAGGTCACCTTGTAGATGGTTTTGTGTAAGAATTATAAATGGGGTCATGTTTTTTTGTCGATTAAATGAATTTAAATGTAAATATAACAGGTAAGCAATATACAAATATAACTAACTAACTAACCATCACGCCGTTTCTCCAAAGGGGTAGGCAGAGAGGACGGAAGGCCGAACAACTCGATCTCGGCATACACTTCTTGCCGCATTCACATTTGTACATCGTCTCATACATTCTCTTCTGTTATTCCGAAATCTGACTCAAGTATTTGATTCCCTTGATCGTGCTTCTTCTTCCATTCACATTCGCGTCATATATTCTCCTTTCTTCGTTCATTCGCTCTAAATGCTCGAATCATCTAAGCGTACTTTTCTTAATTTTATTCATTAATCTCATTTTTCGCACGATCATACATGGTTTTACCACACATTTGCCTCAGGCATCTCATTTCAACATCATTCTGTCTACTTTCATCCTTCCTCTGCCAGTTCCATGCCTCACTGCCATGCATCAGGATTGGCATCAGCACTAAAAACATATATAGAAATATTACAATATAAAATTATGAATATAGTTTCACTATTTAATTAGCAACGATGTTTGTAGCGGCTATAAATAAATAAATAAAATCGTTTTTTTATTTTATGTGAATACTGCACAAGAGGAAAGTTGTAAAATATCGGGATATTCAAATATGGTTACGAAATGAAGTCAATTCTGGTGGTCTATCACCATGGCAATACTGAGAGTATCCTTTTTTTTCTTTTTAAAAGACAAATATTCCCTGGTTACAAATAACCTGACAATATTTGAAAATCTTCTACTACCATCACAGTAAGCGGAAGATGTTGCTTGTGTCGTAATGTAGGACTTAGCCAGCCGAAGAATTGAACTCACGACGCCTGGGTGAGAGCCAAACGCGATGGCAACTCAGCCACTGACCGGTCTATATATATATATATCTATAACTATAAGCTCTATTATTTTACTCTTATCCTACCTAATTTAAAAAAAAAAACGAATAGTTCGCTTTCAGACATGAAGTCCAGTTGGAAAACCATCACGCCATGGCCGGTCATCAATTTTTGGTCATAATATATTACGTGAAAAAAGGAGAAAAGAAGAAACATTGTTCAGTTAGTAAAAATTACAGTTAATTCCCAACCAAAGCTCCGCATGAATTAATCCCAATATAAATAGTCTTTACGCAAAGAAACACGTATCGGTTTTCGACGGCCGGTGAAATTTGTACGTCAATGTCCCGGGCCGGGGCGGGTGTAATAGTGCATACAGACGACCGTTTTCACCCGTACTAACTGTAGCAACAGCGTTGAAAGGTTCGAATCCTTTTCTTAAGGCGATGCTATCAGTGAAATCACTATTTCTATTAATCTATACTACGAATCGGTTTATATTGTGAAAGCCAAAAAATATGGTTTGGATAAATTGAACCCTTTCCTAGAAATTTCCTTGGTAAGAATTAAAATAGAATTGTTAATTGCGTTGTAAAAAATATAAGCGTGAACTAGAAAATAATATTTGTTTCATAAAAAAAATGATTACATGAAAGAAATAAGTTTATAAAAAATACTATCTTATAGCTAAGATTGCTTATGAAAGATTCCCTTGATTATTATTTTTCTTTCATAATTCTTCCCAACATAAATAAAAAACCGATCTTTGCGTTTACGACAAACATTTCTAGACTCTGCTTGCCAAGCGAATTTTATGCTTATTACTTATATTCATAGTGACGTAAGACACATAGCTTGTAGCAATATTTTTGGCATGATATTCCTCTTATTCTGTTCGACCCCTTTCCACATGTTTTCTAAAAAAAAAACGGTGGGCAAGTCGGATGTGTGTGGAGGCTGCTTTAGTGTATATTGCCATACAAATAGCACCGGCTGTCGAAAACCGGCCGGCAAAACGTAGTGCGTGTGTCTTCGAGCTTATCAATGTTTTTACTACTAAGCCATAGTTTTAAATTTGCAATAGGGTATGTACTAGGTATTTTCAAGAACATTAAATAATTTTCAACCGCACACTAATAATGGGGAAATAATGAATGCGCGGTTAACTGCTTGTGAAATCATTATGCATTCTTGCAAATAAGAAAAATGCACCGGCTATACAATAATACCCCCCCCCGTCTGGTGTTTGGCCCCATACAATTAATTTCTAGGGAAGATGGGTAGGAGAGCTGGTGTTAATGTTTACACAGAAATGGGATAACTAAAGGGAAAAACACGAAAACCTTATTGAAAGAAAAGACATTTAAAAATGTTTGACTTCGTTCTTAAAAACTTCAGACTTCAGAAATATTTTACAGTATAATTATTATACTCTTCCTTATTTCGAAATATAATTCTTCTATATGGTCCCCTCACTATAAAATTCGCTGCGATTCTGTTGAAAATTTTAACATAAATTTCTAAGATATGTTAACCATCAACTAGGATTACCTATTGAAACTATAAATTACAATTACTTAATGAAATAACTAAAATTGTTAAAACTCTCAGATAGAAGACTTGTTTCCGATCTAACTTTTATTTTAAAATTTGTTAATGGTATTACAGACATCTCTGATTTAGTCAGTTTAATTAAATTTAATATTCCAACTAGATCAAAAACTTTATTCAACTGTAAAAATAAGTTCAGGAATCAGTTATTCAAAAATTCACTTGTACCCAGACTTCAAGCAGAAAGTAATACTTTTTCAGACATAGTGGATATGTTCAACTGCACGGAATGCAAATACAGATAGACTATTATTGCATACATCCTCAACAATTATTAATAAGAAATACGTATTAGTGAATGTACTGAGTATTTTGTATATTCGCATGCTGCAAATTATATGGCTGTACTAACATGATTTCAATGCTGAGTTTGTTTGTAAGACAATAATATTTAGTTGTTGTATGTCGTGAAGGCTATCTATTCTATCTATGTACCTACTGTGATGTGTTTTTAGCCTGTGTCTATATCGTTGCTTGACATGGCTTTAGTCTTGTTAGGTGGCCAGATCTGAAAAGCCAGGTATTTCGCAACCTTCCTCCTCCCATCTCCTTCTCCTCCTCAAAACCACTAGCCTCACAACATCCTCAACATCCACAACAGCCTCAAACTCATCTTTTCAGACAATCATTTCCATAAATTGAAGAAATGCACCCGTAAATATAGGCTAGCCGGTGAGTGCTTACCTAAAGTCATTAAATAGAAAAAGTTTAAAAATTCACGCATCGGTGTGAAAATGGGACGCCTTTACTTATTTACAGTGTAAATAACACTGTAAATAAGTAAAGGCGTAAAAAATGTTAATATCTATTAAAAGCTTCTTACGCTTTTTCAGGTCATTTTATAAATATATTCAAGTCCTAAAAATTATCAATATTTCAAATAAATACCAACTCTTCTTGTGCCACCAATCTTCTAATAAATGTAACATCAATAGAAAAGGAGGATAAAATAGCAACTGTAAAAATATCATCTCTATACTTAAATTTTCTAATAAAACTGTGTTCATCTGAAGCGACCTGCCAGGTAAGTATGTTTTTCTATATCTGTTTGTCCATAATTAGATAAAGAATAGGAAGTAACATTTGTACAGGGTCCTTGAGGTGATTTTTCGCAAAAACGGCGCTTTACAAATCAACCAATAATAATAATAATTAATATTATTAACATACCCCAATTGGGGATGCCATAGTCTTACTATATTCAGACGGTTGGGAGCAGCTGATACTCTTGTGTGGCATCACATAAAAAAATCAAATAAAAAAATAAAATTGCGCATGCCGGGATTTGAACTAGTAACCTCCAGATTCGTAGACGGAAACCTTACTCATTGACCAGTTATGATGTAATAAAGACAACTACCGTAATTTGACGGCCGTTTTTGAACTACCAAAATGAATGATTTTTTTAAAGTCCTAAAAGAAAGAAAATATCTCCTTACATATATGTAAAATTTTTGATTGCAAAGTGCGTTTGTTTGTTTGATTCAATCACCACCGTCTCCCTTTCTTAATCTTATCCGCCATGCTCTGTATTCTGTCGAAGGTCTGGATCATTAGCTCGAAACGCTGCAGCCGTCTTGTTCCATTAATCCGTTGTCTATGCAAAAACAAAACTCGCGGTTTACCGGGGTCACCCCCCGAGGGGGTGCGAATCCATCCCACGCGCGAAGCCGGGAGAATCGAGGTACTACTGTACCGAGAAATGGGGAGAATCGAATTACCGTAAGGCGGGGTTACTTTGTCCACTTCTGAAAAATCCTGTAATGACAAATATTGTCGAAATAAACATATAATGCTAACATTATTTCTCTCTCAGTCCATAGTTAATTAAGCACAGAGAATTTCTTCCACATGAATCGGTTAGATACCATAATACGGGTAAGTGCCTAGTTTGGTAAAAAAAAAACAGTATATGAAAAAAGTTTCAACGTAATTTGACAAAAGCAGGATAGAATGTTTTTTTATTTAGTTAAACTCCACAGGTCGCACAAATCGACAAAAACTGGTAATGACATAAGAAACCCCTCCCAGAAACTACATTACACCACTTGAAAAATGAGGGAAAAAATCCACAAATTATCCTAATAAGATTGATTGATTCATATACTGTTTTTTTTAATATATTTAAAACTTTATCTACACCTTAAAATATATTAATTTCTACACGAAAAAAAAGTGAAGTAATTCAACCCCTTCTTACGGTACTAGTAGGGGGCGCGACCGAGAGGATCGAGGTACTACTGTACAGCGAAATGGGAAGAATCGTACTACTGTGGGGTGAAAACGGGAGAAGCGTGGTTCTGGGGGAGGATTCGGGGTGGTAGGAGGTGGGTGACTCGGTTTCGCGTAATATTAAGTATTAACCAAAGCGGCAAAACCCGAAACACCAGTAAGAGATTAAAGGCATTAACATCAGCGAGTCATATAATGCGGGCTGCGAAGGGGGGAGGGGGGCAAGTGGGGGCACTTCGCCGGGGGCAAAGACGTATGGTAGAATTTTAAAAATATAACGAATAACTACTGTATCTTTACGTAGGTACTAGAGTAATCAATGGATTAATAGATGTAGAAATAATAATATTTTATTTTTATTTGCATTGTGATATCTTTCACACTTACTTCTGTAGAGTTTAATGAAATATTTTCCTGTATTTAATTTTAAACCCTAAAATATTTAAGGAGATGCGATAAAGGCGAAGAAGTAAAGGAAAAATCGTTATGAAAATACTTATTCACGTGGAATAAACATTTCCCATACCAAATATGTATCAAATAAATTAAAAAGAATTATTATTTTTATAAACAATAATTTATTAAAGCTTAAAAACATCATTGGAATATATTTTTAATCATTGAATATAATATTATTAATTCTCAAATCAAAACACAAAACCGAAAAGACACAGGAAAGAACAAGATAACGGTAGCAGCTGGGATGTAGCACAAACGGGAATTAATTGAATATGATATTGATAGTTCTTAGAAGTCGAAATTTGATACTGATAAAAATGACGGGATGGATTGGGGTAGCCGTAGCTCAGTTGGCATAGAGCGCAGGTCCCGGATAGACCACGAGGTCCTGGGTTCGAATCCCAGCTGCTACCGTTATCTTTTAATTTTGTGTCTTTTCGTTATCTTTTAATTTTGTGTCTTTTCGATTTGGGAGTGGTTAATTTTATCTTCAATGATTAAAAATAATAAGAATAACCTTGTTTAAACCACTGTTTTTAATATATAAATATTAACATGTTTCAGAAGCGAAGCTCCCCTCATCAGGATAAACAGAACACAATTTTTTTTTTATCGACTAGCCCCGGGTTAAACTCAATTAAAGAAATGAGTTTTATAAAGAATGGGTTTGCTATGTAGCTTGACAACAAAATGATAAATAAAAATAAATTTAACTGACTGTCAATTAATCAACACAACCACAATGAATTGGGCAGTTTTGGGGGATGACAACACCATAGCCAATTTGCGGTTGACTTCTTATTTTGGTGGCGCGAAGTGAGGACATAGCGAAAGTTTAAGAAAAGTATTAATAAATTAGTTATAGAGAATGATAACCGGTTAAAGTAAGAGCTATCGACAAGAGTACATTGATTTGAACTACCAATTTATTTTAAATTCATCACCAACCGGCGTCGCTTGTCCCAAGCTTTGTTAGGATAAATTTAAAAACTGCAAATTATTGTTTAGTTCTAAATTTTAACCCGACGAAGCTTGAGATAAGCGAAACCGGTTGTTGATGAAATTAAAATAAATTTGTGGTTCAGAACAAAGCGTTCATTTTATTTCATAAATAAATCAAACCAAAAAGTAATTGCTTTCCACGAAAAAAAGGATATTAATATTTTAAAGGCGACGACGATAAAATTAGGTGTTATGCAAAATGTTTAAACTAGTTAAAAACCACTAAGGAAAAAAAAAAAAAAACTATAATGGTTGACATTATTTTTCACGTAGTTTTTCAACAGCTCGACTGTGGAATGATTTAACGGTCTTCGTATTTCCTTCTTTCTACAACATGGCTCTTTTCAAGACACAGGTTCAGTAATTTCTTTATTCAAAAATACCCTCCACATAGCATCCCTAAAGATGGCATAGATCCTGAAGGAAATTATTTCCCTCACGGCTTACTATGTGGAGAAAAAACCAAATATGAGGCAAAGTTGATTTAAATAAATTTCGCAGATGGCAAGTGTCTAATATGATGTTGTCAAACTTCTCAACTAGTGACATTCTCGCCACGTGTGTTTAATTTTACACAAAAAAATATATTGGAATGATTATTTATTTATTATATTTAGTTATACAGGAGTATAGTAATATAGTACATAAAATAATAATTAGAGTGTAAAAGAAGTAAATAGGTACAATATAAGTAAGTAGTTACAGCGTATTGATTAACGGTTTTAGCTGTGGTTACATTATATCTGCCGGTTGTACGAAAGAGAATAATAATAATAATAATAATAATAATAATAATAATAATAATAATAATAAATGGATTATTTTTATAGCGCCGTTTTCGTGAGAAAATCACCCCAAAGGCGCATAACAAGTGACATAAAATAATAACATAAGTATAAAATAAATAAGAAAGTAGAGACTTTTCACGTAGCTAGTCACAGCGCAATGGATTAGTAATATATTTATAATTATTATGATGTTGGAAATAGTGAACAGTTGTAAAGCGCATTTACAATACAGCAAACCTTTATTACGCCTGATTGGGTATTTTATAGAAATCCAACGATAAAAAAGGTGCACAATGAAAAAACTTAATAAATCTAATAAAAAAACATTAAAATAAACAGATTTTTAGCCTAGAAACAGTGTTGTAATGGTAAAATCAACTGAACTATAATATGAATTTATTAGTATATGTATAGTATACCTAGTTACGCCACTGTGCCCCTTCCCAAAATAAGTAGTGCATCGCATTATAAGAGAGGTAATAATTACCGGAGTCATATTTATACCGGAAACTTAAAGGAGCAACCAGCGCGCAGTGGCGGCGCGGGCCCGCGGGGTAGAGGCGGTGGGGGTAAGTCGGCCCACGGAGGGGCTAAAACAGCCACCGGGGCAATGCTGCTTGTAAAAGGGGTATATTGTATATTATGAGGGGGTTCGGCTGGTAATGACTCGCCGAGTGGTGTGACGCCGCTAAATACCTTAAGTATTCGAGAAATAATGTGTTATGAGCTTCAACATATTATGTTATATCTGGTAATGCGAATATAACAAATGTATACGATTTACTTAAAACGCAGATTTCAGAAAGAATATGTGCAGTGACGATTTACAAGGAATAAAAATGTTTAAGGGCCTTTAAAACATGATTATAACACCACGCGCTCACAGGTGGCGTTGATTTAAAAAATTACAAAACACCTTTTTAGCAGGTAATTTTTTTTTAATATTGCTTAGGTGTACATATGGAATGTGAAATGAAATGATTTGTTATTATTTTACGCTCTCCGTGGTTGAGTGGTTACGATCCTCGGCTACGAATCTGGAGGTCGCGAGATCAAATCCCGGCGTGCGCAATTAAATTTTATTCGATTGAATGGTGTTATTTAACAATTTATTAATTTAAAACAATATGTAGAATATTAGCGGCATGTTACAGAGCGGTAGTTACTGGCAGAATCGCCCTGGTGAAAGACCATAATTCATAATAGAAATTTGAAATGGCTTTAGCCGTGTTGATGACTAGATCTGAATAGCCGGGTACTTCCCCACCGTATACTTCTCAATACCTTCAGCCTCCAAATGTAGTCCACTGGCTGCAGACGGCTGGGAGCAGGTGAAACTCTTATGCGGTATCACATAAATAAAATAAATAAAAAATAGGGTTAAAGCTGAATTCCTAAGATTATTTTATTATGACATACTAATTACATTTGTTTATTATATTACATTTACTTTAAATGAAATAAAATAAACAAATGGAGATCTACTAGAATACAATTGTTAATAATATATAAAAAAATTGTATTAGATATACAAATTGAGTGATGCAGTAAAATAGAACTTTTGAGATATTTTTCGACAAAATCCTCAAGAGGTATCTAGACAAATACTCGTACAGGAATATCTTTACCATCCCAAAAACGTATTTTCAATACAATATATATAATTTCTTCAAAAGATTGGTGTTCACTTTGTGGCGTCATTATTAATAAATTAATTAAAAAATATACTTCGTATTCGCCACTTTATTAATATACACAGATATCAACATGTTTCGAAAGTGATGCTTTCTTCATCAGGAGTATTCATTATAGTATTAATGTATATCATATATTTATTATAATATATAGAATTATAGTATAATATAATTATAGTACAATATATGGTATTCAATATATTCCTGATGAAGAAAGCATTGCTTTCGAAACATGTTGATATCTGTGCATATTAATAAAATGGTGAATATAAAGAAATTTTTTAATATTTTTTTTCAATATAATAGACTCAATATTATAGTATAATTAATAAGAAGTACTTTGTTTACACCACTACTTTTAACTAATAAATATCTGCATGTTTCAGAAGTAAAGATTCCCTTATCAGGATAAACAGTATATTTCTTTTTTTTTTAAATTTAATGTAAATCAAATTTAATAATGTTATTATTAAGTTCTGCAAGTATTTTCAGTTTTTATTATTGTGACAGCTGTTTCGGCGTTTAAAGC
Organism: Halesus radiatus; assembly: GCA_022606495.2. Classification (NCBI taxonomy): domain Eukaryota; kingdom Metazoa; phylum Arthropoda; class Insecta; order Trichoptera; family Limnephilidae; genus Halesus; species Halesus radiatus. The sequence continues at coordinate 44,270 of JAHDVE020005792.1, read as the reverse complement.
CATTTTCAAACTTAACCACAGTTCGCTTCAGTAAATTTAATCTTATTTAATCTACTTGAACAAATAGAAATTAACAAACGAACGAATGATCCTAATATAACATTAATTAATAAAGTAAGGAAAAAAATATATTCACCGCTTCTCAGTATGTTCACATTATAAAAACAATATAGCACATTTAAATAAATCAATTAAGAAAACATTGTCATTGTAAATACGAGGAAACACATTATAAATGTGAAAACCTTCCAGAATTCAGAATTTTTATAGTTTTCTAAGTAAATCGGTTTTACCGATAATAAATAAAAAAATTTTAAACCCGTCCAAATTGAAAAAGAGTGGGAGTAAATAAAATCATATGAATAAGTTGTCACAGTGTGGATTAACCGCAGTTACTATTTATAGCACGATAGATATATTAATCTAAAGTTGTCTATTAACCATGGTAATTAGACAAGTACCAACATAATTATACGAGCACATATGACGTTTATGCATGAGAATAATTTGTACTGAAAACAGATAGTAATAATATGGAAGTCATGTAAGTTAATTTACTTACTAGGGGCAAAGTTACTCGGGGCGACATTAACATAAATACACGAAATCGCATTGGATTAGTGAAGCCAAAACACCTGATAAATTGCCAAAACACTAATATTCATACGAATAGGGTGTGCGAAAATAGACCAACAAATATTTTATTAAATGATACAAATAACATACTTTGTATTCACCACTTTATTAATATACATATATCTCCATGTTTCGAAAGCGATGCTTTCTTCATCAGGAGTATATAGAATACTAAAAATAATTATGTCAAGTATAGACACATGATAAAAATTAGAACACGATAATATAAGAATAGACAAATTATAAACATAAACAATTTTTTTAATTACATATTTTACAAAATGAAATCAGAAGTACGACTTTTGTTGACCATCCTACGTATGTTTTACATAATGGAAAAAATATGAAAATTATTTAAAAAAAACTATAAAAAATATGTAATAAATATTTTTCATTTCAACAACATTATGTTTATCGTATTGCGTAATAATATTATCACTATTTCGAATTAATAAATAATCCCTCTCCCCTTTAACAAAATAATATATATAAATGACAAATAGCTTTTCAATCTTTATGATGCAATGGTTGCCGGTTTCATTAAAATTTTATTACCATAAAGAGTCATCGATTAATAATTGAACATACCAGAAATATTATGGCTCCGGTAACGAGAAGTTTATTAAAATAAATTTAATCTCAAAAAAAAGCATGGAATATTGTTGTTTCTACGTCACTGACTGAATAAAACACAACTTTCCGCAGATTCAGATACATAAGTCTCATCCACTTATTAGTCATTAATATTACTGGCGCGAGTTAAGAACCGGGCTATGTATCTACCAGCTACGTGCCCATTTGAACAATGTCATAATCCCAATAATTACCTCCTCACCCCTTCTGTGCGCCTGCCTCACCCCCGTCGCGAGTAATGGGGTGGTCCACCTTAATATCATGCATGTGTTATTTGTATAATTATCCCAAATGTTTAATATACTGTTTCAAGATCGAATCAAGAATTTTTAAGAATGTATAAAACTTGGCTGTGTACAAAGTAATCGAGAAAAATCGAATAATAACTTTACTTTTAGCGTTAATAGTGAATTAAATATAATTAATAATGAAATATTTTTTTAAAATAGCTATCCCTTGAATGTATTTTCTTACTAATATTAACAATAACCCTCGACTCTGTGCAGAAACGGGCGGTCCGTTTGATAGATTCGCCGATCTTAACAAACGGATTGCAATCTTTGGAGCACAGACGTCAGGTTGGAATGCTGTCCTTGTTTTACGGGTATTTTAATGGAAGATGCTTTGAGGAACTAGCGTCATTGATCCCTTTGGCACCGGGAAACACGCCAAACGCGTGCCCAACATTTGCACGCAGTAGACGTTTGTCACATGAGAACGGGTCGCTTTTACGACACGTTCCTGTGTTCAACAGCTCGGCTGTGGAATGATCTGCCGGCCTCTGTGTTTCCTCCATCCTACAACATTGGTCTCTTCAAGACCCAAGTCCACTCCTTCCTATCCTCTAAAAGACCCTCCACACAGTATCCCCAAAGATGATATAGCCCTTTAGGGAAATTATTTCCTTCAGGGTCTCCCATGTGGAGTTACCCTAAAAAAAACAATAAAAAAAACTATTTTAATTTATAATTTAAATTTGTTATTCAATGTTTTATAATAATTTTTTTATTAACATTTTTGATTAATTACTTACCTACTTTAATCATTTATATTTACGTTCATAATTTGTCTATTCTTACATTATTGTGTTCTATGTTTAACATTTGTCTATCTTGACATTATTATTTATTGTATTCTATATATTCCTGATGAAGAAAGCATCGCCTTCTGTGCATATTCAAGTTCTGTTTATAAAGTGGTGAATACAAAGTAATTTTTAATTAATTTATTAATAATGACGCCACAAAGTGAATACCAATCGTTTGAAGATATTATAATAACCTTATCATTCCTTCTACACTATTGCTCCCCCTAGGCCTGAAAAATGTGGTGGTCTAACTAATTAACTAACCGTCACGTCGTTTCTCCGCTCGGGTAGGCAGAGAGGACGGACCGCCAAACAACTCGATCTTAGCATACACTTCTTGCTTCAGATATTTCGTGAATTTAATGTACCATTCTGTTGCAGAATTATATAAAAGAAACGCCTTAAATCAAATTCATAAAGAATTTTTCATCACTAAAATTCACTCCATATATCCATTCACTTGATAGTATAACGGGGAGAGGGACGTCGGAGAGTTATTATTTATTAATTCAAAATAATGATAGTATTATTTCGCAATATGATAAAGATAATGTTTTTAAATAGAAAAATATTTTATAAATTTACATAGGCTTAGCATTTATCAAAATCCAATCAGAAATATTACTTTTTTTCTGACCGTTCCATTGTATGTTTTAGAAAATATTTAAAATACGAATGTATATATAGTGGACAAAAGTATGTTTAATAATTTGTCGTTGCGTTTTTGTAAATAATAACCAAAAATTTGTAATCCGCATTACAAAAAAAAAAAAACATAGTTTTTTTTATTCCGCATTACAACAACAAAAAATCATGTTTTTTTTTTGTAATGCTAATTTCATCCTTCCTCTGCCAGTTCCATGCCTCACAGATATTTTATACATTTATAACTGACGAGTGTAAGTAATTAGTTGACTTTGTAGAGAAATTTTCAAAAATTTTAAAAAAATCCTCTTCACTCCATACGTACACACCTTCCCCGTATGTCGCCACTTATGAATGGGTGTTCTACCTCAATATGTCTGAATAATAAATTTAAAAAAAACTTACTACGTTTAACAATTACCCCAGATATTTTAAACATTATTTTAATACTCGAATAGAAAATACAAAAGTTACATTTTATGTAAAGGATACGAAAAATCTAATAAAAACCCATTAAAATGATTTTTTCCAAATCGTTTGAGACGAGAAACGGAGCGAGGATACACATAATCACAATGAATAGTTTATATGACGTTATGAGTTAAAATAACTACTCAATACTGAAATAGCGTTCATTTAAATAATCAATTTAAAATTTTATAAAAATATGGCGTATGCATAAAAATGTTTGCAGAATAAGAGATAAAAATACAAATTACCATATTTTGTAAACTATTCGATCTTTTAGTGTTTTTTTTATCCCTCCCCAATAGGGGGTCCTGAGGCTGAGGTGGACTAGAGTTATTTAATTTAAAAAAAAAAAAAACAGTAACTTTATTAACATTACTTTTATTTGTTACATATTTTTGCCGACCGGGTTTCGCCACTACGCTTCTGCAGGGCAGTATATTTTGGCAGTAATATACTTCCCTGAAGAAGCTACGGTAGTGGCGAAAAACGGTCGGCAAAAGTACATAACAAATAAAAGTGATGTAAACAAAGTTACTGTTTTATTTTTTAAATTATAATGTCACATAACCAAGTTACCGTTCATATGAAAATTTAGAGTTATTTACTTTGACGTCATTTAATTGGGTGCGTCTTCTATGTCGTTTTTCGTGTTGTTTTTAAGGTTGTTTCATTGATCTCTTTCAGCCAAAGACTTCAATTCTTGATTTGTACTTATTAAACTTTTTAATTCATTTTATATCTGGGGGAAGGATGTTGCGGAGTATAAAATAATGTAGTTTCTTTGTCCGAAAGTGGTTTTATAACAAGGAATGTTTTTATGTAATTTCGGTTCGATCTAATGCCATGAATACGCGGTCTTGTGGCGGGTTCCGTATTTTTTGAAAATATTGAATATTACTATTTTGGGATATATTTGTAGTACATCTATTAATTATTCCAATTTAAAAAGAAACGCACCAAATAAATACAATTGCCCCATGAAAGCCAAATAAATGAATCCATTTTACACAATTAACTATTCCAGCCATAAAGCCGGCATTAAATGCATAAGGTAAGTTGTCCCCGAGCCGGGAAAAGTTTTCTGGAAGAGCACCAAGATCGCAAGTCAATATTGCAGGAAACAGCAGGTTCCAGCGGGGCGGATTTAACTTTATTTTGGAATGGGGATAGAAAGAACAAGGAAGTTAGGTTACCAGAAACTGTTTTTTTTTTTGGAAAGTGGTAACCACATTAATAACCAGATCAGGTTATTCATGATGGAGAGCTTTTTCAAATGGTTACACGTGCTTCTTCCGTATTTGTTGATTTGAGTAAGGTTGATTGGAAAGGCAAAATTTATATAATAATTTATAAATTTTTCTAAAACTGTGTTCATCTGAAGCGACCTGCCAGGTAAGTATGTTTTCTGTATCTGTTTGTACATAATTAGTTAAGAAATATTTGTACAGCGCCCTTGAGGTGATTTTTCACAAAAACGGCGCTATACAAATCATCCAACTAATATTATTATTATTATAATATAATAAATACATATAATAATTTATATAGTAACTAGCTGATGTGTACCCGGCATTGCACGCGATTTTTTTGAATAAAGTCATGAAGTTGTGAATTCTTGCTTGTCGTTTGAGTGCCACAATTGATTTGAAAGCGAAAGTAAGTAGGTACTTATGTTTTCAATTTCTAAAATATTCTGACCAAACGGACCTTGTTTTGAATATGTAATATTTGGCTAACCAGAGTGGTATATCTATGGGCTAACCTCAATACAACATGACGGGCATACAAATTCTATATATGCCTAATGAAGAAAGACGCGACGAATCGGTTGAAAGTTGAAACGAAGAGGATAAAACAAAGAATTCGATTCAATTAACATAATTCACAAAAATCACAAATAACATATTTTGAAACAAAATACTAGATACTTATTAGTGAAAAATAGACACACACATAAGAAACAGAAAGACTACACTTTACCCCCGAATCCGCATAAAATCCACCCCTATCGACAGGGGGTGCGGGTGGGTAGCTACAGACAATGATCGCGTTTTCCATTAATACCACCATTTTGCAGTGCTTATTATCTGTCATTGAGGGAGTTCCTCCTATTTACTTTTGCCAATGAGGGAATTAAAACAATAATCGCAGACAGTTAGATCTGAACGGATTGTCGGAAGCTGAGGGGGGGGGGGGGGAAATGGGAGGATTGAAAAAAGGAACCATTTACCTACCGAATTTTATCAACACATTTAAACTAAGTGACTAACTGCAAGATCTGAATTTTCTCAACATACATAACCTGAGTTACTAACTGCAAGATCTGAATTTTCTCAACACGTTTAACCTAAGTTACTACCTGCAAGATCTGAATTTTCTCAACACATTAAAAATAATCAACATCAGGGGAAATAAACAGAAATTAATAATTATATTCGTATAATTAATTTCGACTTATTTATGAAAATTTAACGTAAATTAAGTTCTGCAAGTATTTTAGTTTTTTTATTATTGTAACTGTCTGTTTCGGTGTTCAATGTAATACATTATAATTATCGAATTATTATAATAATTCGATAAGCAATTTTAAAACTGTGGCCTAACGTTAAGATGAATAAATAGAATCATATAAATAAGTCGTCTCATCGTGGCCTAACCACAGTTTGAAAATGGCGTTGAACACCGAAACAGCCGTCAGAATGATAGAAAAAACGTTTTTTTTATGTGGTTCTCACATAAAAAAAGAACGTCCTCTCCTTCCTTCACCTAAAAATACCCTCCACACAGCATCCTCAAAGATGGTCCTGGGGAAAATTAGTTTATTTAGGGCCACCCGTATGGAGATAACGTAAGGAAAGAAAGAAAACTCGATTGAGGAGTGCTAATTACAAGATTATGCAACTAGGAAAAATTTATGAAAAAACGCAGCAGAGGATGACGCAACATCTCATTGATACAGGGTGAAGATTACCATAAAGATAGCCAACATTTGATAAGATGGGGCATTCGTAGAACAAAAGTTAATTATATCAGTATCTTTACAATAATTGAGTCTCCTTTTACCAATGTACCCCCAGCAAAGGGGCGGCAGTGAAATCCACCCGCCCCCCCAAAGATTCGCTTCGTTGTTTTTCGCCCCGAACGGACGATAATCGGCCGCGGGGTGTAATCTGCGCGGACGGAGATTATACCGCCCACTAATCCTCCAGCCAGGATAAAAGTAAACAAACTCCCAAGTCCTGATAATAATTATTGCAAAATGGGTGTGACTGTATTGAATTAAAGATTATGTATTAAAAAGCAATAACTTTAAGAACTTTTAATTATTTCCAATTTTGAAACTGTTATTTCATGATGGAATTCCATTTTAACCGCCCTACCCATACGGACGTACGTGATACGGCCGCTATATTATCGCCCGAACGCAATAATAATAAATGGATGATTTGTATAGCGGCGTTTTTGTGAAAAATCACCTCAAGGAACTCCAGTCCATTTTTTTCTTTTTTTTTCCTTTAGAACGCGATTTAAAAATAGGGTAAATTTAACCCATAGGTCATCTTTGGGGATGCTACGTGGACGGTCTTTTTGAGGAGCGGAATGAGTAAACCTGAATCATCAAGAGGCCTATGTTGTAGGACTAATTTAATTAAAATGAATGTTCAATTTAACCACAAAGGCCGGAAAATCATCCCAAAGCCTAGCTTTTTAATACAAGAAAGAGTCGTAAAAGTGATATATTTTCATGTAGAGAATGTCAATCATGCACAAATGGCGCGTGTTTTCCAACTGTGTACCAGTGCCGAAGGGATCAATGATGCTAGTTTCTCGGAGCATCTTTTATTGAAATACCGATTAAACAAGGATAGCATTCCCACCCGCCGAATGTGCTTCAAAGACTGCAATTTATCAAACGGACCGCCCGTTTCTGCACAGAAGAGTGTTTTTTCAGCTATTTTGGTGCTGTCAAACTAAACAGTGGGATCTTAGAGAAATAATATACCAAGAGACCTTTCCAATCTTGTCTACAAGCCGTATCCCGAACGTTCAGGTACAAAAAAACCTATACCCAAAACCCGAAAAAACATTCGTACACGTCAAGCTTGTTCCTGAGTCATCTCGTTTAGTATTTTGAGGTCAGCCGAAGCTAACGGATGTGTTCGTGTATTTTCGTCTCTACCATTAAAGTTACGTCACTAGTCACACGTATTGTTATTGCGAAATCTAATGAAAAAACGATGTTTTTTTACCCACCCTTTGAATAGTAACCCAAAAGACGGGCGGTTAATATGTTTTTTTTTATTATAAAAAAAAAACCTTTGTAAGTAACTATCTTCCACTTGTTTATTTCGGACCGGACCGATTTCACCCTAACACGGGCATCTTCTGACTGGTACAATTAAAACTAAATCGATGGTATACTCGTATACGAGTATAGCATTTATGTCAGGAGTGAGTCCCATTGCTTTTTCTAATATTGTACACTTATGACTGAGAAATTCGATTTATTGCTGACGGAGCCAAGCCGTTCCATTTCTCAGTCATGAAAGTACAATATTTGAATTATTGCTACAGTGCTGTCCCGGTAAGACAGAGGTCCTAGGTTCGATTCCCAGATGCGACTATCACCTTTTTATTTGATAAGAAAAAAATTACGTTAAAGTGGATTTTTACATGTGTGGATAAAAAAGGGTAATTACATTTTGCAAACATAGCATCAATTTTATATATCTACGAGAGCCACTCGTTCCAAAATCCTGTTAAAATGTAACAACACCAGGACTGAGCATTACAAACACTCGCTTGTACCTAGATTACATGAAGTTAGTAATAGATACGCAGATATGGTGGATTCTATTTAACAGCACCGAAGGCAAGTAACTTTTATTGTATATATACTATCTGATTTCATTGTACGACATAATTCCACACTTAATAGTTACTTTTTAACATTATTTGTGCTATATTCATATGCTTGTAGCGTTAACTGTTAAATATATTTATACCGTTGATATTAAATAAATAAATAGCAAGTGCAGAACTTTTCCATAAGCAACAAAACAAAATTTTATTTAGGAAGAAAATTATATTAGTATTAGTACCTATCTACCCCCTCAAAACCCTTTTTACCGTTTAAGTGGTTAGGTACCCACTTTAAACTCGGCTTGCGTTGCGTTACTTAGGCACGTGTAGGAAGCAATATAAAACGTCTGCGGATACCTTTATAATGACAATCATAATAATATATAATACGTCATCTCAGTGAGGCAAGCACGACGTAAAGATGACGATCATCCTAAAACAATGTGAACGCATTGTTAAACCAAACTGCCAGATATTAAGAAATTGATCGTGAGACGTCAAGGAAAATACGGGGTAAAACGGTGAGTGCATGTAATGATATGTCGTCAAGCATGCTGTACGACATGTCTGTCAAACCGTTTGATGAGATAAAGCCATACTTTAGAAAAAACGCTGAACTGATGATGTGGATATTAAAGATTCGTTGTATCAGTGAAAGAACGTAATAATTTTTTTTTATCGTCTACACTCGATTCCCAGGCGAAGATAATATACCACTTCTTTACCATGGCGGAATAGGTAAATGATGTGATATTTACAAAAATAAAATATGCGCATTTTTATAACATATAATGTTAATTAATTCGTAGAAGTCCATTTAATATATTTTTTGTTAATTTTATATATAATAATCTAAATTTGCATGTATGGATTTTCTCAGTCTTATCTGTAAAAAAAAGCAAAAGAAATTAAAAAAATGTTTTTTATATATATCTTTTAGAACCAATAATAATATAGGAACAATCCTAAAAAAACTCAAAAAGGAAAAAATCCTTAACTTAATAATAGTGGCATATATGAATTAAAATGTGACAACGCCGACTGCAACCCTACCTATATAGGGCAGACGGGAAGGGCCTTCTCAACTAGATTCAAAGAACATATACGATGTGATAATAATAAATGTACTTTTTCAAAATTCGCAGATCATCTCTTAGTGAATAATCACGTCCCGCTTGACAACGACGAGCCTAAACCCTTACATATTAAAGGAGATTACATTTTTGAACAATTGGAAATTAATAAACGAACATCTTATCCTAATATAACATTAATCAATATAGTAAGGAACATTATTTATTCAACACTTAGAATGTTTACATTATCAAAACAATATAACACATTAAATAAATCAATTAAGAATACATTGTTATTTAAATACGGGGGAAACACATTATAAATGTACAAACCTCACAGAATAGAGAATTTTAATTATTTTTTAACTAAATCGGTTTTATTGATAATAAATAATTATTTTGAACGCCCGTCCAAATTATAATTAGGTGGGAGTAAATAAAATCATATAAATAAGTCGTCACAATGTGGATTAACCGCAGTTTGAAAATGGCATTGAACGCCGAAACAGCTGTCACAATAATAAAAACTAAAATACTTGCATAACTTGAGAATAAATAAAACTGTGAATATTGCTTGCTTGCTGGGATATGCAGTACAAAGATGCCATGATACTATAAGAAAATAAGAACTATTTTGATTAAACTTCCTGACTTGTTAACTTTATCGAAACATTGCGGTGGTTCTGTTTGTCCACGTTGATGTCGATGGACAAAAATATCCAACACATCGCCATTTCTAACTGGATATTGTGATATGATAATAATAAAAATAATAATTGGATGATTTGTATAGCGCCGTTTATGTGAAAAATCACCTCAAGGGCGCTGTACAAATATTTTCAAATGATGTTCAGTTTAACGAAACTCAATAAATTACTACATATTTATAGGAGTCATCGATAGATAAACAGGACGTCCCAACATATTCTGTCGTAGGCAGCAAAACAGTGAACAATTTGTTGGAAGACAGAACTCCTTGTGTAGGGGTGTAAGGAATCGAAATCAAGCCAAGGGAGATGCGGGATAATAGAAGCAGCAGTAAAATTAAAACACCGCGCTGAAAGTCTATTTTGAATTAAAATTTACCGGTACTACACATCGACCGTTATGTTTCGAAGTATCTCTCAGAAACATGTGTGGTTAATTGCCCCTCGGGATCGACGTGAAGATGTAATGGCGGATGCGTAAATGGAAAAGCGGTAAGAATGTGTTTGATTTATTTGAATTTGGTATTAGTTTCGCCCTAAAAAGCTGGCGTAATGGATTGTCTCGGTGTTTTGTGTCTTTGGCGAAATTTTAATGGCCATTCAGACGTAAGTATTAGATGCGGGGAAAACAATTGTTAAAGTTGTAACAACCGGTGCATATTTATATAATTCAGCAGCTGTAGGTATCATGAACATGCACATTTAGGCGATTGCTAAATAGTAAAGTGTTGTTTAAAGTTTAAGACGAGATTTATAGTCGACAGATTTTCAAATAAGGTTAAATTTGAATTTTAAGCACTAGTTTTGGGAAGCATCATTTCAATGAAGTTTTAAAGCGTTGGACAAATAGCTTAAAGCCATAGTTACCTACTTAAATACTACGTACTAAATCAAATATAACTTTGAATTTACCGTGTTTCAAGTAAAACAAAATAATCGAATTGCCATCGTTAAATCCAAAAATGAAGGAGCATATTTTTTCTAAATAGCCTACAATTTAAAAAGAATTACTTGAATCGTTGTAATTTGATGTATGCAACTAGAATGTGGAAGGCAGAGCGCCATGCCTTGTGCCATATAATTATAATTTTAAAGCAGAAAAACTTTTTTACTCGCAAAAAACAAACATTTGGAGAGGGAAGAGCTGGAAAGTTTAGTGCTTTTTGGGTTTTGTATTGGTCATCATCTTGCTACATCAAAACCCAGGTTCAAACGTTCTTTTCTAAAAGACCCTCCCCGGAGAAAAACCAGAGATGACACAGGGCTTCCTGTATGGACTGAATATAAATGCGTGAAGTGTAACGAAAACACAAACTAAATACCTGCCATGTGGTTCGTTGAAAGAATGAAAGAAAAGTACCCTAGATAATAATAACACGATAATGACAATGGCAAAAACAAGTCAGCATTCCACTGCCTCCAGAAAAACCTAGAGAGAAGTTCTGACCAAGTGCTCGCCATCTCCCGATTAATCCGCCGCATCCCTCGGCCCAGACATGACGTAGGAGCCTCGACTTCCACAGATAGATTTAACTCTATCCCTCCGTTTGTTATTGCCCTAAGCATTCGGATTACAGTTCTGGAAGGAACCAGCCCCGCTCCCCCCGCCCGCCACTCTTTTGTATACATTATTGAGCATCGTTTGCATATTTCGGCAGTAAAATTAATTCAAAGATTTGCGCGCCTTTCTGGCTTGTTCCCACTTTGCCCGATGTGCCGATTCTCCCGGCCGCACAGTGGATGAGGTAACGAAGTTAGCAAATTACCCAGATATACGTTTTCGTAAAAATGTCAGTAAAAGAAAATAAACTCTTCTAAGAACTCCTTCCATCGAGGTTGCCTATAGTCAAAACAATCTTCAACCTACAGATTGTAGCCCGAGATAACTTAGTGGAACCGTATTCACACCAGTCACGTAGGTTTTGGGGCCATGAGGTTTGGCGTCACCCTTTACTCGCCTTCTATCATCCCAAGATTATCATTTCAAGAAAAACTCATATTCAGTGGCTCTTTGTAAAGTGGTTAAGATAATCGAGTTTTCTTTTGTACATATACAATACAATTTCTCAATTTTCGGGACATTCGATCAAGAACTCCTACATTTTTAACTCTTTCTGACCAGGGTGTTCAAAAGATCGGCCTAAAAAGCCATATTCCTAAATAGATAGATTAGTATAAAAAACTGTAGTACCTGAAATTAATGATAAAATATTTTGCTCTTGCACTAGTCTGCAACTTAGAAACTACCGTCTTTCTATTTTTATCATTTTGACAGTATATCACACGAAACCATTTCACAAAAAAACCTAAAATACATAAAAAACATAACAAATATTTTTTTAAAACCGTGACACCTTTAAATAACTTACTGTTTATTTCGTAAATCCGAGAAGTATTTAAAGAGTGCTTTTAATTTAAGTTTAAATAAAATAACTTACCATCACGCCGTTTACCGCAGAGGTAGGCAGGGAGGAGAGACAGCCACACAACACTGGCTCGGCACATACTCATAGCTTCATATATCGTCTCATACATACTCTTCTGACTATTGACAGTATTAAAATGACCCTACCCATTGATTCACTTGATAGAAAGATATTTTCCTCGGGCGTCCCAGACTTCCGCGTAATATATTGTCCTTATACTCCGTTCTTCGTTCATAGTTTCATGTTATTTTCAAGCTATGTCAAGCATCATTTAGGTGATATTTCAATCAAATGAATAAAATATCGTTAAACAATATACAAGTACCTAAAAAAAGGGTCAAAACGTAATCGTATAAATATTTAAGAAAATCACGTTAATTAGGATATTTGCCCACTGTGCGGCTCCCCCATTTCTTCCCTCCCGTGTATCTTATATACTTTACAGTTTACACTCTCCACCACGGAGCTGACTCCAAATCCAAAGTTATTATTTATACTTTCCTAATGGCTAAGACTCTCATTTTAATGCCCAATTTCACAGAGTCGAGTCATTGGTCGCTCGCGCTAAATGGATCGAGTTTATCCCGACATTGCCGGGATATTTACTCTTAATGTCTCTTTAGTTTTAAGCTAAATTCCTCGTCTTATTAGCTGCGAATACCTACGTCCATTCCGCGATACGCCCCTTCGTAAATTTGATAATTTATTTCAATACAAAAATAGATCACTCTATCATACCTACAAACCAAATAAAAATAAATTTTTAATTATTTTATCGGAATTTAAAAACCTCGTTATAATATTTAATCATTGAAGAAGATAATATTAACATAACCTAAATGAAACATGAAACCGAAAAAAAAACAGAAAATAAAAAGATATCAGAAAATAGCAGTCGCATCTGGGACTCGAACTACGGACCTCTGTCTTGCGGGACAGCCGCTTTACCAACTTAGCTAATGAGACCAGTTCAATCTATGTCATTTTCATCGATATCATATCTCAAATTCAAGACTTTATCAATATGATATATTTATATGAGACATCTTATCGACTTTTTATTAAAAATCTAAAGAATATAAATAAAGATATAGAATACATCCATGTTAACCCCTATATTGTAATCAATGTTGAAACCTTATGTATATTCGATATTATCATAATTATTTACTTACTATTACTTACTTATTACTATTTACTTATTATTACTTACTTATTAGTATTTACTTATCAATTTTTTTACCTACCTATTATTATTTACTTATTACTATTTACATCATTTTATTGATGTATTATTATTTATCGTTTCACTAAAATTGTACAGCCGCTCATTTCGACACAGGACTGTCCTAGTAAATGTCATCCACAACAGAGGTGAACTCCTATGCGTGGAGGACAATATACATTCCCATTTAATAATTTTTTTTTAAAAATATTATCTGTGCATGTGGGCAAAATAAGAAGGATTTTTTTCCATATATTTTTTATAATATCTAAAGAAGTACGTAGATGTGTTCAATCATTATAACGAAAAATCATACTAATTTATTATATTTAATTTAGTATTTTCATTGATGGGAACCAGGGGCCTGAGCTTAGGCTTAAAAACTTTTTGCTTAACTGTGGTTCCGGTTCTCTCAGATGACCACTGTCATTCAGCGAATGACATTATATAAAAATAATCGACATTTGCGTAGATTTAACAAAATAATTATTATAAACGATAACTTCAGTCGTCAATATATCGCGGGCACACAAAGAAAAGTGACCAGCTGCAAAATCAATAATGTTCAAGAGAGCAATTTTTGTGTGTTTTCTGGAGTTCCATTGAAGAGGCAGCGCAGCCGTTCCTCGTAAGTAGTGCAAATTGAAACGATAAGCTTCTAGTACTTGCGTTGCCGCACATACATGGATTTCGGGATTATAATGTGGAAGTAATTTTTGGTTTAACCATCGAGGTTTTTTTTTAGTTAATATTATATCAGCAATATTGCTATTTCTGTTCAAACTTTCTAATAATAATAATAAAAATGTTTTGATAAGACTAAAACAATCCGCACAAAAAAACTTTTACTAACTGAACATGTAGAGTGGCCTTTATAATTTTCGATGTTATGCTGATAAATATTAAAATGTTACCTTTATATAATACTAGTTGAAGTATCCGGCGTTCAGGAATGGTTTGGAGTAAAGTTTTGAGGTTGTGATGCGTTACCCCTACCCCTACCCCTACCCTTACCCTTACCCTTACCCTACCCCTACCCCTACCCCTACCCCTACCCTTACCCCTACTACCTACTACCCCTACCCTACTACCCCCACTACCCTACCCCTACCCTAGCCCTACCCTACCCCTACCCCTACCCCTACCCCTACCCCTACCCCTACCCATACCCCTACACCTACTCCGTAATTTTCCTCTTATTTGGAACGTCAAGTAAGTAAAATTTCAACATTAAAAGATTCAATGATCAACTCGTCCTTTTTACAATTGTGTGGAATTCACCGCCAATATCCTTTTCGTAGCTGCCTTACCAAAATCCAAAACTAACCCAAACCGCCAATTTAATAAAACGGAAATACATAAAAAAAGTTCGGAAGTTTAAAAAACATATTATTTTGTATTTAGTTTGGCCCCTTTGAAACTTTTATTAATTTACTTACCGCAGAAAACGATGACACGAACGCTTTCGCGTCGTAATTTAGGTTTGACAAAACTGAAGAATTATGTTGAATAAGCTTAAAATTAAGTGAAATAACGATTTCCTGTGGAATGTAATGCGATATTTGTTATGATTTTTCTAATTGTCACTTCTATTTTGACACCATTTTAATGAATAAGATTGCGTTATTCCGTCAAATGTTACGATGATCTTTAGACGGCAGTCATCGTGTGAACGATAGCGGAGGTTACTAAAAAAAATGCGTGACCCGGGCTGGTGCCAAAATGGATGTCACGTGACCTTTGCCTCCAGGCCAAATTGGTACGGATAGCTTTTGCTTTGGGCATGTCTATGTAATTCTGACGTCAGTGCATATTACATAATCTCAGGTAGAAATTAAATAAATACTATCCATAACAGCATACGCGTAAAATAATCCGTTCATAACCGAGAGACCTCGTATTCTCGGCCCTTTAAAATAGAAAAATAGGCCACTTACTTGCACATGACCGTGGGTCGTCCCCCCTGGAAGAGCGATAGGGCTCCCGATTTCCTGGGGAGGCGCAGTACGCAGGCGCCCTGGGGCCCTGCAGCGCAGGCCAGTGTAGACAGAGGATTGAGCAGCAAGCGCTCGACCCCGAACGCGGGGGACTCCGTGGGCAACAGGCGCTGGAAGGGTTAAGACTTTTTTTAATGAAATTGTAACAGATTGGTTGGTACATGGGAAAATATAGATCAATATCCAGGAAACGTTTCAAAATTGTAAGAACTTAATCTATCTATCCCTTGCAAGTGGGAAACACAGTAGACTAGTTTTAACTATTAACTTAAAAAAAAAAAAACATTAGGCACTCATTTCACTAGAACAGTCTATCTACTTCTTGCCGACCAGGTTTCGCCACAACCGTAGATTTTTCAAGGCAGTACTACTAAACTATGATACACATGTGTTAGACAGGATTAGATAGATTGTTAGAGGGTGAGCGGAGGCCCGCGGAGGGTGGGATCAGATAACGAATGAAGGGAATGTACTTTATTGATTGGAAATATTTTAAGTACAGGGCTTTTACTTAAAATGATTTGATTATTAAGAAAACGGCTGCGTGGCCTTTTTTTTATTTTTTATATGAATACCTCACAAGAGTCCCAACTGCTCCCAACCGTCTGGAGCCAGTGAGACTATGACATTACCAATTGGGGAATGTTGTGAGGCTGAAGGTATTGGGGAGGGGAAGGAGAAGGAGAAGAGGAAGGTTGGGAATACCTGGCTATTCAGATCTGGTCACCAAACACGGCTAAAAGCCATTTCAAGCAACGTTTCAATTCTGAATGGTGGTCTTTCACCAGGGCGATACTGAGAGTATCTTCCACTCTGGAACGTGCGCAAATATACTATATATTATTTTTAAATGAATTAATTGTGAAACAACACAAATTAATTAAATAAAAATTACTTGCGCACGCCGGGATTTGAACCCGCGACCTTCGGATTCGTAGTCGAGAGCCTTACCCCTCGACCATGGAGGCCGTCAAGAGGTCATGGAGGTCATGGCCGTCATGGAGGCCTGTTTCATACAAAACGTAATTTTGGATTTGAGGCCAAAATACTCAGTTAAACCTAATGACCTTTTTTGTCATAAAAAAGTATAGTAAATATCTAGTACGGATTAGAAGTAATATTTTTTTTTCATTATATCAAATAGGTCATTAAATGAATTGATTTTTCTAGATTTTAGAGGAATCTTTAACAATTATTTGGGTACTAACGGTGATGTAAAAAAGAGTTTTTCCCAGTCAAACAATTTAAAATATCGACCGTAATTTTTTTTTATTATTTTTTTATTTACGTAATCATATTTAATCAAATACAATGAAAAAAAAAACAATAAACCCGCAAATAATTTCCTAAGTTGCCTGTAAAATTATTAAAAAAACGATTGTTTTCATGGCAAATACTTCATAATTTAAAACAAAAATAAATAAAATACTTAATTATCACAGTACTAGATATTTACTAAACCTTTACTTTAAAAAAATATATATATATATATATATATCAACACATTTGGATGGGTATTTTGGCCTCAAATCCAAAATTAAGTTATGTATGAAACAGGCCACGCAGTCGTTCCTCTTGATGAGTATTATTACTATTAGTGTTTTTGGCTTTCCTTATTTTTAATGCTTCTATATTATCCAGAATAATACCCATTCCATTACTATGCAATAAACTAATGCCTGTATTTTTATTAAGAGTGTTGTCTGTTTCTAAAAGGGGGTTGGAAAAATTACGACACACTCCCCACCCAGATACGAGGTGTGTTCAAAAGAAAAGGTGAATTTTGAATTTTCGCGGTCTGTGTACATTCGATTATCGATTATTTTTTTGTTATGTTGGTATACATATGTTTATCATATGTTAGCATTAAATTTTGAGTTAAAAATTGAATAAAGTGCTCCAACGCACTTAAAATGTTGACTGTGGCATTCGGCGAGTCTACTTTGTCTCAAAAGAGTGTTTATAAGTGGCACAAGCGCTTTACAGAAGGCCGAGAAAATGTTAATGACGATGAGCGGCCTGGAGTTGCAACCACGTCAACAAACGAAGAAAACAGCGAAACAGTGAAGAAAATCGTCGAATCACTATTAGGGAAGTTGCAGAGGATGTTGGCATATTAATCGGCTCATGCCATGCAATTTTCTCGGATGTTTTGGGCATGGAACGTGTGGCAGCGAAGTTTGTTCCGAAATTGATAAATTTTGAGCAAAAGAAACGTCGCACTAGTATCGCTCAAGAGTTGTTGAATGACGTCAACGACGATCCAGATTTGCTCAAAAGGGTCATAACAGGTGATGAAGCGTGAATATATGGTTATGACGTCGAAACCAAGGCCCAATCATCCCAATGGAAGCGGCCAGAAGAGCCAAGACCGAAAAAAGCACGCCAAGTTCGATCAAATGTGAAGGTTTTGCTCACTGTTTTCTTCGATTAAAATGGCGTGGTGCATCATGAGTTCTTGCCAACAGGTCGTAGGGTTAATAAGGAATTCTACAAGGAAGTTATGCAACGTTTTGCGTGAAGCAATACAGCTTAAACGATCGGAATTGTGGAAAATCAAATCATGGATTTTGCATCACGATAATGCACCATTTCACACATCAATGCTTGTTCGTGATTATTTGGCCAAAAACAACACCGTAATCACCGTAATTCACCAGATTTAGCTCCCTGCGCCTTTTTTCCTATTCCCGAAACTGAAGAGACCAAAGAAAGGAAAGCGTTTTGCCACAATTGATGAGATAAAGTCAGAATCGAAGAACGAGCTGAAGGCCATACCGAAAAGCACATTCCATAAGTGCTTCGAGGATTGGAAGAAGCGCTGGCATAAGTGCATTATATCTGAGGGGGATTACTTTAAAGGGGAGAAAATGGATATTGATGAATAAATAAATACTTTTTAGAAAAAAATTTAAATTCAACTTTTATTTTTAACACACCTCGTATCTACGTATATAGAATATAGTATATTCCTGATGAAGAAAGCATCGCTTTCGAAACATGTAGATATCTGTGTATTTAATAAAGTCGTGAATACAAAGTATATTATTTAATTAATTTATTTTTATTAAATTATAATCATAATAATTAATTTCTTTTTAGTATTCTATATATTCCTGACGAAAAAAGCATCGCTTTCGAAACATGTAGATATCTGTGTATTAATAAAATGGTGAATACAAAGTATATTATTTAATTCATTTATAAATAAATATACTTTTCTATAGCGCTACATTATATCAGACAAATGCAACAATAATACTTTGGTATTATTTAAAACAAAAACAAAAAAAGCAAGAGAAGTAAAATTAAAGTTAAATCGGAAATGCAGGACAGCAGTCAAAGGCTATGAAAAAAAAACAAGTTTTATTTCATAAGGTCTTCAATTTCCTTTTGGTTTGACAATCAAATCTCCTTATTCGCGGTTTAATCATACGTGATTTCACTTCTACATTATAATGATCTCATTTTTATTCGCATTCTTTCTACATTCGTCTTTCATCTGTCAATTCCATACCTCACTGTGAAACATCAGGGTTGGTATTAAAAACCCCCGTGGACTGCTAGCTCCTTTGAGAACATTTCAATAACGACAACTGCTATCAGTTCTCTATTAATTGCACTGCCTATAATCACGCTTCTGTCAATATCCTCACCAGATTTTCCATATCCCACAAATAATTACTACGGATACAAAATGATCCACTTTCTTCAAAGACTCATCGTCCATAACCCAAAACACTACAACCAATAGAAAAATTAATATCTCACGCCCTTAAGGTAGTGATGTCACTACACGGCGCAAAGCATATCATTTTTAATTATTTGCACAACTTGTGAACGTAGAAACGAAAACAATGAAGAATTAAATAACAATCAAAAACAACAAACACCCCGATAACAAAACAAAACAAAAAAACAGGGACACTCAACAAGGCGAGGGCGACTGATGTGTTAAACGTTAAACTGATATTCAATCTACAATTAATCAAAATCTAAATAGGCAATTCCGCTGAAAAACAAAACGGGGCTACTCGTGTTTTGAAAAAAAAAAACTTTTATTAAAAAGAACAAAAGCCTCTTCCAAAGATAATTGATAATACAGAACGACGAATGTCCTCCTCCTCTCGTAACGGGGGATACAGGGAGGGGGGTTAAGGAGGGGATGTTTCTCCGGGCGAAGATGGGCAATTTTCAATTATTCATTCCAATCTTTATTTCATCTATTGTATTATTTTTTTTGTTTTTCGCTTTGAGGGATCAGTCGGAAGTTCAGAGATAGAGACAATTTTTTTTATATAGAATGGAAATAGTTGACCTTGTTACTATAGATTTTGTATTAGGATGCTATATGTTTGACAGTGTGAGGAAATGGAGTCTGAAAATAGCAAAACAAATGTCCGACCGGGAAACATAAGACTTAAATATAAAGAGCCTTCTGTTCATTTTGCTATTAATTTGTAGTTATTATAATTTTATCATTATTTTATTCAAGTTTTTAAAGGGAATAAACCAATTTATTGTGTTGGGTATTTACATTTCGTACCAGTAATCTTCATATAATGTTGACAAAGGTGCTTGGACAGCTATTTTTACTTCAATTGCCAAATTTTTTAAAATCGTACTATAAGACAAAAGATTCGCTGCGTATTTTTATAATCGTTCCTCATTAAATGAAGGTGCCTCAGCATTAAAAGCATTAAACTCAAAAACCCGTTTTGTCACCGTTAAATTAAAAAAAAACAACCACAACAACAGTTTCATCAAACTACAGCGATATCGAAAAAACTTGGAAACAAACCAAAAATATTTTATATACGGGTAAAGCTCAGCATATTTTTATACATCGACATTAATAATAACCGCGCCTTCACCACATAGCTCTAAAAAACCAAACACTCGCGTAAATACTTGCGCGAGATAACTTTTAGAAGATACCTCGACCTTGATAGGCGTCCGCGAAAAAAAATAAAAAGAAAAATGCCCAAGACATAAATGAAAACAAAAGAATAAAAACAGCTATCCTTATACGCCAAAAGAGGAGGTGGGTACAAATAGCAGACAAGTACAAAAAAACGGATTTACGAAACGAGACAAAAAAGAATTGCATGTTTAAAAAAAGGTACGACACAAAAGGGACACAAGAAAAATAAAATTGACCGGGAAGAAAATGAACATTGAGAGGATGAAAAGATTTTTTTACTTGGAGTGAAAGAAAAATTGTGTAAGTATTTTAAATTGATGCAGATCTTAAGGCAATGTCGATTGGAAAAAGTGGGGGGTTGAAACAAAAGATAAGATGATGAGAATGGAGGTGGAATTTGGGGGTGAGAGAGGTTGGGGTGTAATGACAAGAACAAAAGTGAATTCAGCGGTTGGGGGGAGGTGGGGGATCGACGATTGCATTGTCTTAGGCTCCGATCTGTTTTGAGGAGGTGGTCATGTCGGGTGGTGTTATAAGACAGAGGGTGTTTTCTTGATTAATTTATAATGTAAGAAGAACTGCGATAATGATTGTTGGGATACATGAATCGAGTATTAAGCAATTAAGTATTTGCTACCAATCTTCACGTAAGTGTTTAAATGAGTCGTGACTTTTTATTCAAAATCAACTAAAATAATGTTCTACTCTTACTCTTACGCGCACAGACTGCACACCCTACAATGAAATGTTAAATTATAGACATAAAAAATACTTATGTTACGGACCGGTTAATCATATCAAAAATGGCTATCACTCTTCATAATCATAATACCAGAGCAAAGCAACTAGACAAGCTAAATGTACTTAAGTGCAATACTATTTTTGGAGAAATAAGCTCTCAATTCTTAGTCGTAAATTATACAATTAACTCCCACATACTATCAAACAAAGTAATACAAAGAATAATTGCATTAAGTCCGGCAAAACTTGGCTTAAGGAATTAACAGAAGAAGAACTGACTAGTATTCTTAAAACAACACCATAGAAGTTACTGAAAATCCTATACCCAAACCTTGAAGTTGAAATACAAGTAGTTCAAACCCCCTATTTAAAACCTAGTTCGCCTCAGGACAGGATCTCCAAGTGAGGACTATGAAAAAAAATCTATAACACATATGCATTTTTTATATTTATACCTCACCTTAAAATATCAAAATTACATAGAAATTAATTTTTAAAAAGTTGCATGAATTTTGAAGATACTCATTTTTATGTAACTACAAGAGTAATAATCGTACCATATGGGATTATTGCACTCCCAGGTTGCAAGGCGTGAGGATATGGAAAGGGAATAAGAAGGGGGAAAGGAAAGTAGGGAAATATTACATGCCATCCTAGATTTTACGCGTTTCTAGTATAATTCTAAAGATTTTTCTAATACAACCATTTTTGTTAAAAGCCAGGTATAGTTAATAAAAAAAGGTATACGGACAGCATCTTTAATAATAAATACGTGATCTTTTTCGTATAAGCACCCTCTACCCAGCGATAATTTCCCGTATTTCCGTTGAAAAGCTTCACAAACATATCGAAGCGTAAACTCCGCGAAAAATGTGGGGACAATAATTGAATAACTTTTTAATAAAAACATTGTCCGCGTGATTGTCTCGCCCCTGACTCCCCCATCGGAAACCATAGAGCAACTGAAGACGAAAATATTATAGAGGGCTTGTCGCAATGTAATTATTAGGAACGGGATAAACGTGAAGGTTAGCTGTAGAATTAATTAAAAAACATACATGTGTATACAAAAATAATTCAAGTAATATTTATGACCGAAAATGTCAATTTCCATCGTTCCAGGATGCCAATTTTGATTTCATTTCAAACCTAATTTCAAAAACTTGTCAAACCTGTACTAAATTAAAGCTTCGAATGCTATTCTTTGAGAGTTCAGCATTCATTTAATTTATTTTGTAGTACAGAATCAAAAAGTTACCTACAAAAAAAAAAACAAAAGAACAAATGCCTTCGATAATAGCCTATATAATTCCTTACAAAGAAAGCATCACATGAAAAGATAAAAAATATAATTCAAACAACAGATAAGAATTAAAGGGTAAATTGAATTTATTTTAAAGGATATTTTCAATGTAGTACATATTTTACTGTTATTTAACACTTTACAAAAGGCAACCTTTCTGTACTGTGTACAACCGTGGGACTATATCACTACCCGGTTGGGCAAGGGTGAAGTTGCGAGTCGGAATGTGCACTGCGAGCCAGTTTGACAAGAAGTACCAAAGCCAGTGAAAATAATTAATTAATTAAGAAAAAATTATTCTCAGAAGAAGCAATTACTTTCTTGGTTTGACATCATATTAAATAAAACAAACACTATAATAATAAAAAACAAATTTTCTGCATTTTGACGCCGACCGGTTACGCTTAGATCAAAATTCGTCAAGGCAAATATAATACCAAAAGAAAATAATACAGAGTTATCGTGTATATCGGTACAGAAAAAGAGAGAGAGGACATAAAAAAGAAAAAAAAAATTAAATATTAGACAAAATTTTCACAACAACCACGATAAATTTAAAAGTCAAATAAAACACTGGATACGTTGAACAGGGAAATCTGAAATAGAAAACATATTAACATCAAATATAGACTGACACCGAAACCACTCAACTGCCAGTAAAACACCTCACCTTACAATTTTTTTTTTCATGAAGCACATCAATTTAAAATAACGTAATTTCATATTTTGTAAACGAAATCCTCAGCACGGGAAATCCCAGTAAGGATATCATTATTTGTTATTTTGTTATAAAAAAAGAAGATCATAAAACATTATCATTATTATCAACGATTCAATTGTTGTCTCCCTCTAATATTTTATTCTACTTTCTCTGTTTTTGCATTATCCTCTCACTCTTTTTCTGTACGTATATATATATATATACGACAACTTTGCATTATTTTCTTTCAGTTAAGATCTTTTCCCTAAAAACTCATGAAATGTAAAATTAAACACCGTCGAGTAAATACAACCATCATATGGTGATAGTAATAAGGCCAAAAAGCCGCAGTACTAGTTAGATAGTAAAATGAGGGGTATTGCTATAAGACCCAGCTAGTTAGAGGATTACGAAAGAATCCGTAAAATATATTTTTTTTATAATTTAGATTTGCCCTGACGAAGCATGATCTAAGCGAAACCGGTTGGCGTAAAAATACAATAAATTAGTGGTTCATAACAAAGCGTTTGCTTAAATTACATTAAAAAAAAAATATACTCGTATATATATATTACAAAGTTTTCGCAGTTTTCGAAAGTTCCATCATCAAATAGGTACATAGTTAATATCCAAGCCAATCAGGGGCCAGTAAACAATAGAGATCTCTGACGAACAACGACTTAATCAAAAAGTCGGAGTTCGAGACGGATTGTCATTGAATTTCCAAAAAGAAAAGTCATTGAATAATAATAAGTTATAAAGAAGGCATTGTTTTTTAATATGCCCGGAAATCCATTGTTTGGAGTTTCTTAATAATTTGAAGGGAGAATCATTTTGCATTAAATTGGAGGTCCGCGATATTTTTCTGTGAATTTATTGACTTGAAGAATAATTTCACAAAATTATTTTAATATTTTCGTAGAAAGCATTCCAATTTGTGGTTCAAGCCACAAATTGGAATGCTTTCTACGAAAAAAAAAACAAAAACAATTTTGTATTACATCGATAAATACATTGTAATATTGTA
Organism: Halesus radiatus; assembly: GCA_022606495.2. Classification (NCBI taxonomy): domain Eukaryota; kingdom Metazoa; phylum Arthropoda; class Insecta; order Trichoptera; family Limnephilidae; genus Halesus; species Halesus radiatus. The sequence continues at coordinate 19,809 of JAHDVE020005792.1, read as the reverse complement.
AATAAGTACAAATAGTATTTAGTTGAACGTATCGTTATTATTATCATAAAAATAATTTATTTTTTCATTTCTAATATAAATTTGTTATTCAATGTTTCATAATAATTTTTTATTAAAATTTTTGATTAATTACTCACCTACTTTAATCCATTTTTGGTTATGTTCATAATTTGTCTATTTTTACTTTATTGTGTTCTAATTTTTATCATTTGTCTATACTTGACATTATTATTTTTAGTATTCTATATATTTCTGATGAAGAAAGCATCGCTTTCGAAACATGTAGATGTAGATATCTATGTATATTAATAAAGTGGTGAATACAAAATATATTTTTTAATTGATTTATAGATGTGTCACTTATCTTTCAAAAAAGTTACATCCAACTGATTTCAGTTTAAAAAATTGTCAAATTCATGTCGACCAATGAGAGTGCATGAATCCTGATTCATTTTACTGCCATCTATGTTTCATAATTCCCACAATAAAAATGAATACATCATTAATCCCAAAATACTTTCTGTTTTTTTTTTTCTCACACTTTTCTGGCCTTAATTTGACCACATTTGATTCCCAGGAACAGAAATTCTATTTTCGTGTAACCACTTTCGTCCTGCAATTTATAAAATTAATTTTTATCCATCTGTCCAAATGAAAAGTAAACTAATGCACCTGTTCTCGTTGCTGCTCCCCTGGTACATTTACGAAACGGAAAACTGATCCCTCAAGGCATTTGAATCCATTTCCTGTTAAATGAAATTATGAAAATGGCCAACTTTGCTCCGTAAAAAACTCGCGAATGATAACATTTTTAAATCGACCCAGCAATGCATACGACTGGCCGTGGCATGTCCGTTTTACCCCGGAGACCCATTGTTTGCGATAGTTTGTTTATTTCGTTCTGTTTACGGTTGTTAAAAATTCCCGTAGTTTTGGGTTAATTATTGTTTTTATTAGATTAATCATTTATTTCTGTGAGCGAGTGATAGCCCGGTGGGTAGGATGCTCGGCTGGCATTCGGACGTATCTTACCGACTGCTTTTAAAAAAAAAAAAAATTATGCTGTTTAGTATAATGAAGGCGAGCTTATTGCCAGGTGGTTATTTCTTCCTACAAACTCAGATTCCCAGTGGAGAATTTTGGAATGTTTTCCGAATGGCATGAATGCATATAAATAAATACAGTGTTTTGAAAATGTTTATAATAAAATTGGTTTTTAAAACTTATTTTTACTGACGGAATATTGTTCAAATACACAAAATACATAACAAGAAATGAGATAAACCGTATCTACAGAAAAATAATAGCGCAAACATAATGCATGACAAAAACAGGATGAAATATACATTTGAGTCAAAGCTTGAACAAGGTTTTTTTGGTAGAGTACATAATTTCAGACATTCTTCTTTAACGAATAAAGAGTATAATACATACCAATGTATGAACTAGAAAAACGATAATAAATGTTTATATAATTAAATAAAACGAATCGTTTAAAAATGTATTGAAATAACATTTTGTAAAAACTAACAAAACATTTTTGTCAAATTTAATTTAATTCAAATGTTAATAAGGCTATTATTAGAAAAAAAATGGGAGAAAAACGGGAACTCAATTCAGGATATGAATGAATGTTACCTCACATAAAAAAAAATGTATACGTATCTACAAAAGTAAAAGGTGAATTATACAAAATTAAATATATGTAAATCTCAAATGATAAAAAAAAAGAGACAGTAAAAAGTTATATGTAGGTATACCTTCTTCAATAAATGCAAATTCAATTTGTGGAAGTTTTTAAATGAAGTAATCAAACATAATTTCATTAGATTTCCATTTTAATAAAAGATATTCATACATTTAAAAACCAACGGTTCCTTCGTCAGGATACAATGTATACTGAAAAAAAAAAAAAAAAAAAAAAGAAGAAAAAAAAGGGATATAAGCATAGACAAGTTATAAACATAGACGTAAATAATAGTAAGCGATAAGAGAAGGTAAACAATTGGGTGTTAATGTAAAAATAATAATGACTATATTAAATTAGAAACCATAAATTCAATTAAAATCGAAGAACAACCAAGTCACTAAAATAACAATAATCATTCTGAATGTAGACAATGTGAATAAAAACGCTATTTAAAAAAAAATGGTTATAAATAATATTTAATTGGCTATGAACACCTTTTCTAAATAGCCAAAATTTCAAATTTATTTATGTCAAAAAATTTATTCGTTTCCAAGATGTGGTTGACAAATTTAGAATAATTATTATCGAATACCTTAGGTGCTCCTTGAGTACACTATTAAAATTTCTATAAGTCGTTCGTATATACAAATTAAAATGGACATAGGAGAGACTTCTAGAAAATTCATATAATGGGAATTTGTACTCACTAAACCACTGCAAGTAGCTTACCAGTTTAATTAAACAATATTATGTAATACACCAAAAAATAAAATAATCGTACAATAGTAGCGAAATAATATAACAATTTCGTTCAATAGTATAACAATTTCGTGCAATAGTAACGCAATAATATAACAATTTCGTGCAATAGTAGTGCAATAATATAACAATTTCGTGCAATAGTAGCGCAATAATATAACAATTTCGTGCAATAGTAGCACAATAATATAGCAATTTCGTGCAATAGTAACGCAATAATATAACAATTTCGTGCAATAGTAGAGCAATAATATAACAATTTCGTGCAATAGTACCGCAATAATATAACAATTTAATGCATGCGTGATTGAAAAAAAATAAAAACAGTAGAACAGTTTTGTAATAGGGGGAATAGATGAATAGCAATGCAATAATTATAAAAAAAATATCAAAGTCGAAAAATTCAAGACAGTACTACTTTTTTATATAAATACTCCACAAGAGTCCCAACTGCTCCCAACCGAATGGAGCCAGTGAGACTATGGCATCCCCGATTGGGGAATGTTGTAAGGCTGAAGGTATTGGGAAGGGAAGGAGAAGGGGAAGAGGAAGGTGGGAAAACAGGGTCACCAAACATGGCTAAAAGCCATTTCAAGCAACGTTTCAATTCTGAATGGTGGTCTTTCACCAGGGCGATACTGAGAGTATCTTCCACTCTGGAATGTGCGCAAATATACTACACATTATTTTTTAATGAATTACTTGTGAAACAATACACAAACTAATTAAATAAAATTTACTTGCGCACGCCGGGATTTAAAACCGCGACCTTCGGATTCGTAGTCGAGAGCCTTACCCCTCGACCATGGAGAACGTCATACTGTACTGTTTTGTTATAGCGAGAATAGACTCTAATACTCAATACATAATAGGTACAGCGCCCTTGAGGTGATTTTTCACAAAAACGGTGCTATAAAAATCATCCGATTATTATTATTATTATTATAGCAATTAAATAATTATACAAATATCTGCGCATATCACAAAATCAACGATACAAACTTATTACTCTGAAAGATGACAAAAGAAACAGAAAAATAACACCAATACATAAGGTAATTTTCCAAAAAAAACATAATTTTAATGTCAGTGAAAATTTCGTCAAAGAACAATTATTTTTAAATTCGTATGGCAACTTTATTCTATTTATTTATTACATTACGTAGATACATTTATATAGCATACTAGCTGATGTGTACCCGGCCTTGTTCGGGATTTTTCACTTGTCATTAGGGTGCCATAATTGATTTGATAGCGAAAGTAACTATCTCCAAATAAAGAAACATTCTTTTGAATATTTTATAACATTCCGAAAGTTTATTTTTTCAAAATATATCTAAATCATAAAGTTCTTAAGTAAGTACATTCTACACAAAAAACGTTCTTCTTTAGAATATGCAATCTGTGGCTAATCAGAGTTTTATATCTATGGGCTAACCTAAATATAACGTGGCGGGTTCAATGTTTTTCATACTATTTTTAAAACGTTACAGCAACGGTTTTACAAATTGGATTTCATTCTAAACCTTCCCGGCACTAATAAGAACAAACTGTGCTATTTTCACCTAAAACGGTCCACAAATTTTCGAGAATATCGAGGACAAACAAACTTAAATTGATTTATATACTCGTATATAGATAACATAATATCATATAATGACTAATGGCATTGAGAATATTTAAACAACTGAAAATAATTTAAAATGTGTACAATTTTCATTAACTACAAATATTTCGGACATGTACATTTTTAAGCATTTTTTATGGCAATTTACCGGAGATATTAAGTGACATAAAACCCGACAGAAACCCCCACAAGATGTCATAACCTTAAGGTTGGCTAGAAGAAAGAACGTAAATAAAAAATAAAACGTTTCGCCGTATTAGGGAGAAATAAAATTTCAGGTTTAAATCGGTAACTTCTGTTTCGGACGTGTGGTACGCGCCGCGGTTAAATTATTCAAAGAATTGTACAAATCGTCCACCTTATACGTTACCCAGTAGAGCAAAACCGGGATCCTTACTAGGAACGCTTTTGAGGTCTCGCATAGTGAAAACTAAGCGCGAATAAATTGAAGTAAAAATCAAGGTGAATTGGATTCAAAACTAACTTCAGGAGCAACTTTTGAATGTGTAGCTAGTTGCATGTCCTTAAAAAAATTATGTATTAAATTGACTGCTCAAAGGAAGACAACATTAACTCACGACTTACTTCTATTCCGGGAGTCATAGTGCCAAATTGAGCGAAATACTAACGCAGTAACAAATAAATAAAAATAAACACAGATTTCTAACATTAAAATGTCTCTCCTGCAAAATGACAAAATGTGACTTTATGGTGTCTCTCTTGGAGCAGTCGAAATATTGCGGAAGAAAATAAATAAAGATAATAAAGTGCCGACATACGCATTATAAATTAATGAAAAATTACATAACTCCACACAGAAGGCTTGAGAAACATATTTTTTTCCCAGAGCCTTTCACCTTTGAGAATGCTGTCCGGGGGGAATTTTTTAGGAAAGGAAGGATAAAAAGTCCTGAGAAAAAAAAATTATGAGTGGTAGTTAGAAATCTTGGGGGTAGGTGTGTCCAGGAGTGACGGACGTATTATTTTTTTTTAATTCAATGCTATTAAGTTATTCAATTCCCTACCTAGTGACATCAGAAAAACGCAAAACGAAAGTACCTTTAAAAGTAAGATCATTGATCACCTCCAACAAACATGTCAGCTTCGAAATTCTTTTATACCTTTGAATTAGAATACTTTTGAAAAAAAAAAAATTGTAATCTATTAATCTATTTGTAATCTAAATATCCTAGCCGAACTACCACCCCTGTATGCAATGAATAAATAAATAAATAAATAAATAAAATTATTCCATCCCTCCCACCGCGGTGTAAAGTGATAGTTCGAGTCAAGTTGGAGATGTCAAGGGGTGGCCTAATACGCAGCTGGTGGGCGGACGCATCCGCTGCCAAGACCTGTATAAATTTCTCCTCATGAACCCGCTGCTGAGTGACCAAACGTAGCGAACATTTGGGGCGACGTATGCCAGGGGTGTTGGTTATCCAATGATTCGTGGGTAAAAATACCGGCCTCCCAATATAAATTGTACATATACGAGTACTTTATATAATACAAATAATAGAGGCTACACGTGTGGTTAGGATTAAGGCTCCACGATTTAACCTTTGGCCAACGAAGGTAACTTGAACAAGTTAAAAGTGTTACAAAATATGTAAAACTATGAAAAGTATAAGAAATAGTTGTATTTAAATAAAAAGGTGTAGGGGCCAAATTCCGGTTCTTTTTAAAGATAAGGCATTGTCCTGGGGTTAAAGGCATTTTGCTTAACTGCGATTCCGATTACATGTCGATGACAATACATTTTTAAATAATCAGTATTATTAAAAATTATAGGTGCATCACACATTCTTAACGCGCATTTCGGGGTTTTGGCATAGGTATTTTACAAACATTCGCAATTTCGTTAATTCTGTTGATTTAATAGCATTATTATGCGACAAATGACTCTTTCATAATTTTTAAAGTCAATACTTACGACAATATTGAGTTTTTATTTTGTTTAAACTACGCAGATGTCGATATTTTTTAAGAATGTCATTCACCGAATGACAGCTGTCACCTGAGAGAACCGGAACCGCAGTTTAGAAAAAAGTCTTCAAGCCTAAGGATAAGGACAATGCCCTATCCTTAAAATAACCGGAATCAGGCCCCAGGGTGCTGTCAAATTTATTTACAAAAATGACTCATTAGTTATGGGAATACCTACATTTAGTTTATAAGTAGTGAAAGGCAAAGAGTGACTTAATCCAAAATTATTCTGAACCAGCAATTTATGACATATGATACGGCGAGAAACTGAAATTTTCTGGCATAATCCAACCGAAACTTTGGCATGCCCAGTGACTTGGCTCCGCAATTAAATTAACAGGAGGCATTCAGAGTACAATTTCAACTTAACGATCGCTCATATTGGCAAAACCTTCCCTTTAGATAGCTGCATGAAAACAAACATCATACAGAATCTGATGTTCTTGTTCACCTTCAAAGGTCTTCTGTCGTCCAGTTTTGGATACAGGCCTCCCTAAAATGTCTTCAGTTCTGCTTTTGCAAGATTCTGGCTTCAAGCAACCAGCAAAACTTATTGTTTCAGTTTCTCGTTTACAACGAAGGAATGGCACTTTTCAATTTAAATTTGCACGGCTAAAAACATTATAATGATTAATCATTGGGATATTAATGGGCCTCTCTCTCCAGCCTCGCAGTGTATAGCTGCCCTGATGATTTGTTCATGTTTCATAGTATCCATAAAACAGTTGTACACCGATATATTACAGATATTACAGTGAAGCAGAAATGGTAAAAAAATATACATAAACAAGTGGCAGCAATAACAAATAATAAAAGTGATGATGAGTAGTGTGATGTAGTGATGGGTCATGACTCATTTTGTTAGGAGCGGGAGTCACGGTATCAGCTCAAAACATTCGTACGACTCAATTGAACGACGCTCATTTAAGAGCTGACTTCCAATTCATGAGGTCATCCCCCAGTTTATACGACTCCCAGCTCCTACGGCTCCCAGCGTATAGGTAGGTACAAAACCTCCAGATACCAGACTGTCCGTTCACGTATTGTAGAGTGCCTATACATGTAAATGCGGTAATTATTGTTATCTCTACACACGAATGTGCACCCTTGAAAACAATTGTTTAAGATGTGACATGGCGCTAAATATTAATTGCAAATCCCACGGTCGTGGGCATAATTTAGTCTTGTAGAAATTAGACTCGTATATATTGATTTTATGTAAACAAATGAGAATAAAGGATCTTATTTAAAGATGCGTGCGTCATCATAGAAATGCGTAAGAATAATATCGAAGATATGAGATATGTAAATAAATAAAAAATCTATCTTAAGTGGTTAGAAGGTTTGTCAAAAAGAGTCACAGTTTAATTGAGCCGCGGTACGGTTCACCAGGAGTCGTACGCTCACGGCTCATCAAAATGAGCCGGCACGAATGAACGATTCGTTCATGAACGACTCATCGCTAGTGTGATGGACACTACAAGGCTGTCTGGAACGTTGGCTAATAATAATAAATGGATTATTTCTATAGCGCCGTTTTCGTGAGAAAATCATCTCAAGGGGAGAAAGCGAGATACGTCTTAGTACCGGAAATATCAATCATCACAAGGAACAACATTTGTACTGAAGAAGAAAATATTAACAAATCTCAAATGACACAGAAAATAAAAAAAAGTATCAGTCGCGTTCTGGAACTCAAACCCACGACTTCTTTCTTACCGGGACAAAGCTCTAACCACTGACCTAATGAGACCTGTTTATTTATTTATTTTTTTACTTAAACGCACAGAGAGCTTTTAAATACGAATACATCTTTTTTAAATCACATAAAAATAAAATAAAAACATGCACACAAGTTAATTACAGCTGACATACGAATAAACTGCACCGAAGCTAAACATACACAGGAATATGTATAATGGAAAGTAGAAGAAATATATAATACAATATCCACAAAGTCAATGTTTTTTTTTTTTTTTTACAGTAACTCCACACAGGAGACCAAGGAGGAAACAATTTCCCTCAAGGCCTATATCATCTTTGGGGATGCTGTGTGGAGGATCTTTTAGAGGATAGGAAGGAGTGAACTTGGGTCTTGAAGAGACCCATGTTATAGGATGGAGGAAACACAGAGGCCGGCAGATCATTCCACAGCCGAGCTGTTGAACACAAGAACGAGCCGTAGAAGCGACCCGTTCTCATGTGACAAATGTCAACCGTGTGCAAATGTTGGGCGCGCGTTTGGCGTGTTTCCCGACTATGCACCGGTGCCGAAGGGATCAATGACGCCAGTTCCTCGGAGCATCTTCCATTAAAATACCGGTAGAACAAGGACAGCATTCCCACCCGACGTCTGTGCTCCAAAGATTGCAACCCATTTGTTAAGATAGGCTAATCTATCAAACGGACCGCCCGTTTCTGCACAGAGTCAAGGTTTTTTTTCAGATATTTTGGGACTCCCGACCAGAGGTGGCTGCCAAATTCTACAATGGGGCGAACTTGCGATTTGTACAGGGTCAGCAGTTGTGTACTATTAAAAGTATCTGCGGGCTCTGTACAATACGCCCAGCTTCTGAGAGGCTAACTTTACTCGGGTTTCGATGGAGACCCCATACCTGAGCTGATCACTTAAGGTTACACCAAGCATATCAATGGAGGGCTTGTTGGGACGATTGCTTCCATTAAAGGAGACTAGATTGTCATTTCGATCCCTTTTAGACGTAATCAGACATGATTGGGTCTTTGAAACATTAAATTCGACGAGGTTATTCTTACCCCAAGAGGAGACCCTCTCAAGGTAACCGTCCATTCTCTGTTTCAAAGCCCTCCGAGCCGTTGGAGTTTGTGTGCCCTTTGTTAATATTAAGAACAAATAAATAAATAATCTAAAAAGTAGAAGTTAACAATAATTTATAAGCCAGATAGAAATAATTGGTTCATATATTCAGTGAAGCTCAAATTTTGGATTTTGGTATCCCCCAAGGGACTGTCACCGGACCAATTTTATTTATAATTTATGTCAATCAAATGTTTAAATTATCCATTCATGGTAAAATTATATCTTTTGCTGATGACACTGCAATAATTATCGAAAAAAGACATGGAATGAGATTATCATTGCTGCCAATCACGACATAAATATTTTCAAAGAATGGTTTGTTAACAACCTATTATCTCTCAACACAGAAAAAACATATTTTATTCCCTTCTCTCTACAAGAAGTACCGACAAATTTAATTAACATAACCATTCACTCTAAAAATTGTATAAATGATATTACATGTAATACGGACTGTGCTAAACTAAATCAAAAATCAAATATCAAATTTCTTGGAATCATGATAGATAAAAATGTTAAATGGAAAGACCATATCAAACTCACCGTTGAACGAGTAAGAAAACTTATATATGTATTCTATAACATACGTAACATTTTAAACAAGATAACAATAATGGTATATTATGCATTAATTCAGTCCCTATTGCAGTATGGCATTATTGGGTGGGGAGGGGCCTATAAAGCCTCATAACAGCCAATAATAACAATTTAAAAAATAATAATTAAAATCATCATTAAAAAACCATACGACTTTCCTACTATAGAGATATTTCGGAAATTCAATGTATCATCTATTACCGAACTGTATAAAAGAAACGCCTTACATCAAATTTACAAAGAATTTTTCATCAATAAAATTCACTCCACTGATAGTATAAGCAATAGATTTAAAACTAATGGTTTAATAGCCACCCCAATGTTAAGAACGACCACGGCTCAGCACCACTATTTGTATTTAGGTATAAGATGGTTCAATATATTATTATCTAAAAACAAAATTAGTATAACCGACACTTTGAAATATGAACAATTTAAAAAGCAAATTAATTCCCTGAACTTAGATAATGGTATATTGTACCCCTGATAATGTACTAGCTAGCGTATAAATTACTATTTGGTTAATTATTATTATTAGTCTAAAAGTGTTTTGTTGATTGACGTTTGTATTTATTCAATAAGTTTTTAATTTTAATTTCATATCACCTACTCTAACTATGTATTCATTTTATCTTATGTTTGTAAATACTCCTCCCATAACCACGAGCTACTGGAGCTCAACTTATGGAGAGTAGAATAATAATAAGAAAAAAAAATCATGTATATCACGTATTATGTTATAATTTTGAAATTTTTTTGTAATAAATAAATAAAAAAAATAAATTATGTATTTTTTGAAATTTGCTGTTAAGATTATTGTCGAATAAATTAACACCATTTAAGTATTTGTTACCATTTTACGTCATTTTTATCGATATCATACTAAATATAAGACTTATCAATTCCCACTTTATTTCTAGACTTAAAAAAGTCAATGGTTTATTTTTTTTAGTTATTCTCTGCTTTCACTCATTATGATCTTGGCTTCGGTTAGCATGGGTTTAATCAGTTAGATTTTAATAGTGCATATTGTTCTTAAAATTAGTTACTTTTAAACAATATAGTAATATTTGGGCAAATAAAATTGAAAGCAAATAAGTTTCAGTGTAAAATTATGTGCTTTTAATCTCCGATAACTTAAATTTTAATGCCATTTTTATAAATATATTTTGCTAACAAATTGTTAATTTGGGGGAAGTTGAGACTTAGAAGGCAGGGAATACTGGTAGGGAGTTCAATTTCAGGTTTTACCAATTCATGCATAAAGTTTCGAAATTGATCATTGATAGGACGGACACTCAAAGAAATTATGGTCCAGAGTGTCCTGACTTTATCATATAAATAAAATGAAAAAATCGGATAGGTATATCCGAGACACTATCTAGATTGCAAAAATATTCGGGTAGAACCTTGCGATCATACAAAATGATAGCATCCAATAATATGGGAGTTAATTGAGGATAAATTGAATACATTTCTTAGACTTTTATAAAAAGTCAATAGATGATTCATATAAATAAAAAAAACAGATTTTAATCCGAGACACTGTCTAGTTTACAATTGTGTTCCTTAGGAACTTTGTAATCATTATAAAAATAGGTGCCAATAATATGGGATAAAAAATGGAGAATAATATTAACAAATCTTGAATTTGAGATATGATATCGATGAAGATGACATAAATTGAACTGCTCATCAGCTAAGTTGGTTAAGCGGTTGCCCCGGATATGCAGAGGTCCTGAGTTCGAGTCCCAGACGCGACTGAAATCTTTTTATTTTCTGTCGTTTTTTTATTTCCGTTTTCATGTTTCATTTAGGTTATGTTAATATTATTTTCTACAATGATTAAATTGAGGATAATATTGGTAAGTCTTAAATTTGATCGATAAGAATGACGTAAAATAAACAGGTCTCATAAGGTCAGTGGTTATGTTAGGTTAGGTTCCTGAATTCGATTCCCTCGTGCGATTGATACTCTTTATTTTCTGTGTATTTTTCTGTTTCATGTTTCATTTGACACTTTTTCAATGATTAAATATTACAATGAGGTTTATAAGCTTCAATAAGTTGAATAACATTTTCCAGCCCAGGATATTGGAAACTGTTTCAAATCGTCTAAGAGAAAAAATAACTCGATTAAATAAACAAAGCGTATCATCGGCAAAGCTTATACATCTGCATGCGAACGAGACTTAGTACACATTATGAACATGCTAGTACTACGTACATCAAAAACCTTCTTCGGTCCGGATCGCAGAGGGTGAGGAGAGGCCGGCGCGATGGGTAACTGTATGTGACACTCGTACAAAACACCGTGATTTTTCTCTCATAATAATAATTTTGCTACTACTGAAAACACACACTGAAGGGATAAGGAAACTTTGTATCAAGATGGATTGGCTTGCACACAAATCTGGATGATTCGATTTTGAATTAGGGTTGAAATGCAATACAAAATTTAAGTAGGGAAACACGCTTGCATACAATTCAATGGTCGAGGGGTAAGACTCTCGACTACGAATGCGAAGGTGGCGGGTTCAAATCCTGGCGTGCGCAAGTAAATTTTATTTAATTAATTTGTGTTGTTTCACAATTAATTCATTTCAAATGATATATAGTATATTTGCGCACGGTCCAGAGTGGAATATACTATCAGTATCGCTCTGGTGAAAGACCACCACTCAGAAATGAAAAGTGGCTTGAAATGAATTTTAGCCGTGTTTAGTGACCAGAAACAGCCAGGTATTTCCCCACCTTCCTATTCTACTTCTCCTACCCCTCCCCACTACCTCCGACCTCATAATATCCGCTAATTGGGGATGCCATAGTCTCACTGGCTCCAGACGATTGGGAGCAGTTGGGACTCTTGTGCAGTATGCACACAATTTATTTTTTTTATTTTTAAATGACTAATCAGTTTTATAAAACGATTTATTTATTTTTGAATTTTATTATATTTTTTATTGCCTTTAAGGGTAAACGAAAAGTAATACGCGCTCACAGATGGCGCTAATTCAAATATTTTAGAAAAAACACTTTCAACACGTCAAGCTTTTAAATATTGAAAGGAAGAAAAACATCTCCGGGTTACGAATAACCCGACAATATTTGAAAATCTACTACTACTATTATTATAAGCGGAAAATGTTGCTTGTGCAATGACGGATGACCTAGCCAGCCGAGGAATTGAACCCGACGCATTTGTCAATTCAGTCACGGACAGGCATTTAAAAACATAAATAGAGAAAAATTATTGCGATCATTTCCCGGTACGTTTTTTGTAAATAAAATTTTGTAATCCGCATTTAAATAACATTAAAATTAAGAGCCCTCCACACGACCGATTTGTCCGACACTAACTGAAGCCAACGCGTCAAAAGGTTCGACCATCCTTTCCTAAAGTCAAGCCTATCAACCAAAGGACGACAGCAGAACCTTTCGACGCGGTGGCTTTACTTAGTATCGGGCAAACGAGCCGTGTGAAGGCCTATTAGTGTTAATATTCTTATCAGCATTTTAAAGAAAAACCGTAAAAGCATATTTTTTTTAAATTTCAAATAATACAAAGGCTTTACAAAGTTTTCAATGCAAATACATATATTAAAAAAAAAAACAAATATACATAAACAACGGGAAAATAACCCTAATAAATATACAGGCTCGAAACAGACAATAAAATATTTTGTAAAACATACATAGGACGAAAGATAAATAATAAAAAACACATAAATTTGTTGTAGACCACTTTTATTTTATCAAAACTCTACCGGTTTCGGAAGCACCCTTCCTTCATCAGGAGACAAATTTAAATGTTTTTTATTGTAAATTATGGCGAGCCACAAAGTTAATGCTTTTTACAAATATGAAAGATAAATATTTAATTTGATTTTGATAAATGCAAAGTCTATGTAAATTTTAAAAATATCCGATAGACATTTATACCTTACATATGTATGAGGGTTCGATGACAAAAGTTTGCCATTCCCTATAGCAGGAACATGACCGAGTACAGTACGGGAGGATAAATAAATAAAATAAATTCCCACCGCACGCGACTTGGTTGTGGCGCTCGGGGAGGGTGGAGTGGGGTGGGGATGGGGTGGTCCGCTGCCGGCTCGCTGCGAAGGTAGCAGCCAGGGGAAGGGTTGACAAACCGCTCGGAAAATGAGAAACGCAAATTGATAAATTGGCACTATTGGAGTTGAGACGTTATAGTAGAAAAGCTGGATTTATTATAACCCATGTATGTACGTACGTACGTATGAACGTATGTGACATGCAGTGTTTGCGTCATACATACGTAAAATTTTAGAAAAGAGGAAAGGAGAAATAAGATTTATATTTTCGAAATATTTCTTTAATTCTTTGCTTTTAAAACTGCACATAAATTTCATTGTCCGGATGTTCGAAAGTTTGGTCCTCTTTTAAGAATGGCGCATCAATCACCACGAGAAATCTTAAAAATTAAAAGAGTGATCAAATTTTAAGAGATTGCTTGAACAGCTATTAACGTCATGCAAAGGGATACATATTAATTGTTTTTGTGTTTAATTCTTTTGATTGAATGTAAATCAAATTTAATACTGTTATTTTATTAAGTTCTGCAAGTATTTAAGTTTTTCATTATCGTGTTCAAAGCCATTTTCTAACTGTGGTTAGGCCACTTTGAGACGACTTATTTTTTGGTGACTTAAATGATTTATTACCGATTTACTGAGAAAATAATTGTTATAATAGATTCTCTATTCTGTGAGGTACTTTGAAATCAGTTTTCCCCGCAATAAATGGCCATGTTTTCTTAATTGTTTTATAATGACTTGATTTAATAATAACATCGTTAGATACGTTGTTTATAAAAGAAAAAGTGGTTCCAATGAAGCTTTTAGTGAAAGTACCAAAAATTTACGAAATAGATTCCAGCGAGTTTGTGCTTTTCATCGATAATGCAGATATCTACCAACAATATATGTACGAGTATAATCTAGCGTCGCTTATTTTAATGGTTTAGTGCTTGGTTATTATGAAAGGTACAGATAAGAAAGTATAGATGTAAAATTGTTATTATTAAACACCCAAGGTGTCTAAATAATAATAATTATTCTTAATTTGCCAACCATATTTTGGAAACAAATCATGCTTTTGATATAAATAAAGGTTTTAAATTTTTACATACAAATACAACCGGTTTACAATTAGACAAATTTGAAATTATAGAAATCGGAAAAAGTGTTAATAGTCAATTAAATATAATTAACATATTTTTTTTAAATAGCTATTTCTTGAATTTATTTATATTATTATTTTAATTTCTAATATAAATTTGTTATTCAATGTTTTATAATAATTGTTTATTAACAATTTTTTTTAAATTAATTTTTGTTTACGTCTATAAATTGTCTATTCTTATATAGTATAATGATAAACATTGTGTTCTATGTTTATCATTTGTCTATACTTGACATAATTATTTTTCAGTAATCTGTATATTCCTGATGAGGAAAGCATCGCTTTCAAAACACGTTGATATGTATATATTAATAAAGTGGTGATTACAAAGTAATTTTGAATTAATTTATTAAGTATAGATGTTCCTACATACTTTACGAAGAACGTAGAGATTATGGTTACCATAACGAAAACAGTCTATTTTCGCAGCATCCAAAGATACATTTTTAAATCTGTAAATATAATATTGTTTATAAATTACGTCAAGTTCAATATTCGTTAAAATTATTCTTGTTTATATGATTAAATAATCAAATCAAATGATTTAAAAATTTATTGCTCGATAGTTAAAGTATGTTAATGTGAATAGAATGTCAGTCGCATCGAAATAGTATGGAAGAATTATGGAAAATCAAATATTCATAGATGGAAAAATAACTTTTAAGGTTACCAAGCTTTTATAAATGAATAGATTTATTAACCGTATAACTTATTTACATAAAATTTAATTTATAAATCTCGCAGTTCCCTGCGCCGAACGGCCGTCGTTTCTCTCTCGCATATAATTTCCAGAACGTACGCGACCGGCATAATAACGTATTATTCGATATTATTATTATAAAATAAAATGCGGCGTCCCGCAAGGCTCCCACTTGGACCCGTTTCTATATCTGAGGGGGCGGCGGAGAAAAATTAATATTTTAAATTCATCCCTTAATTGTTTATTTTAATTTCCCGTGACATGTGCTTACTTTTTCTCGCGTTTTTATCCGCCGAGTACGTCGCTGCAATTTTAATTCGTGGACGGAAGATGTGGACGTCACATACACAGGGACTTTCGGAAAAAAGTTACATAGAAAATTCGTGATTTTTTAAATATTGTAGATGAAAGGACTCATTTACTATGTTGAAGTTAAAATATATTCAACACTTGGCTAGTTTTCACAACGCTCCTTTCATGAAATAACACCATTAAATATATTTAGGAATCAAACCGTTAAACAATATGATAATAACATGGTTAAATGAGCATAAGATAAAATAATATAATAAGATTATTTATCTCTTAAATTTGTTTTCACATTAATACCTTAATTTAGAAAACTATTAATAAACATTTTTATAACAATTATTATTATTATTATTATTATTTATTTTTTATGCTTTGTTATTTCCTTGATTTTATTTATATTAATATTAAAAATAATTTAATTTTTCAATTCATTGTTTATTATTTAATAACATATTTTTTATTTAACTTCTTCTATTATTTTTACATTTTTAATTAATACTTACGTACTTTCATCACTGTTTATTTTTGTAATTTGTACGTTATTACATAATTATTATCCGATTTTTTTTTTAGTATACTGTGTATCGCGTAATGAGGGAAGCTTCGTTTCCGAAACATGTTGATATTTTTATATTAAACAGTAGTGTACACACAGCATTTCTTATTAATTTTATTTATAATGACACCACAAAATAACTATACATTTATTGAAAAAAAAGATAAACCATTTAAGTTCCATTAATAATAACAGATATACGCAATTATACATACTACATTACAAACATAAATAAACAACAGATATTACGAGAACAGCAAACAAGTCAATAAAATTTTCGCATCATACGATAAATTCAGCCAGTTTAACTTTATATGTTTTCAAGGTGCAGTTGAAAATGTTTGCGAGTACATATCGCAAGGTATTGAATGTTTTGCAGATACATCCCATTAACGAATTTTGCGCATACTTAGATTTAAAATGTGGTATACTAAATAAATCGATCGATCTGGTGTGGCGTTCGGGGCAACGAAATGAAATCCTTTCTAACAGATATGATGAATCAACAAAACAGATCGCAATTTTGTATAAGAATAACCCACCAGTGATTTAACAAACAAACAAAAAAAGTTTTTAATACGATCAACATAGGTTTGATATTCGGGATTCCAATAACATGTGGCATATAACCGAGTACAAAGTTTTCTGAAAAATACCAATCACACAAAATATGTCGCCGGCCACTGTCTTTTAACAGTATTTACTATTGGACAACCTTAAAGGACATACTTCTGAGGAAATCATTTGTCGATTCAGTGTATTTTATGGGTTGCTGAGAACTTTCTTGCCTTAGTTATCAGTAAATGATGAAATTTAGAAATCTATTCTACGACCAACGCATCCAGCTCATTGTCATTTGCTCTTAATTAACTAACTAACCAACGCGCCGTTTCTCCGAAGGTAGGCAGAGAGGACGAACCGCCAAACAACTTAATCTTGGCATACACTTCTTGCTTCATTCGCAGTCATACAATGTCAAATACTTTCTCTTTTGTTATTCCGACTTCCGACATGGCCCGGCTCAAGTATTTGATTCACTTGATCGTGCTTCTTCTTCTATTCATATTCGCGTCATATATTCTCCTTCCACTCCTTTCTTCGTTCATTCTCGAATCACCTAAGCGTCCCTTATTTAATCTTACTCATTACGCTTACATCAGCCTTGCATTCTTTACGAATTTCAATATTTTTCACACGATCATCGATGGTTTTAACACACATTCGCCGGGGATTCTCATTTCTACGGCACATTCATCCTTCCTCTGCCAATTCCACGCCTCACTGCCATACATCAGGGTTGGTATCGTTTGTGATTTTGATACCATATTGCGTTAGGTGTACATATGTCGGATCATTATTGTTGCCATTTACACAAAGGACATGACAAGGAATAAATAATAAGCAAAACTTAACAATGAAAATTCTAAAAAAGAAGAACGGGAGAGAGCAAGATATATAGAGCGGCATGGGTTATAGAGTCCTAGATGAATATGACGATGATAGTTTCGATACCTTAGTTAAATAGGGAAATAACTCAAAATTTCTGGGTTTTGAGTTAATGATGAAAATTGCCAAAGAAACTCTCCCTTCTCATATTTAAATAAAAAAATAAGTTTAATTCGTCCTAATTATGCAATCAGGTAATTCTTTATGGAATTACAATGAAATCAGCGCATTCTTAGTTCAATGGAGAAACATGTCAAATGTTTCCGTTTGGAACTTAAAGGTTGATAAATTACTTACATGTTGCATCTATTGTTATATAGGTGGACAAAATAACTTTACATCGGAGCGATGTCTTCATGAAAAATTTTCAAATCCAGTTTTCTCAAAATGAGGTATTTTGAGTTAGTTCCCTATTGAACTAAGGTATCGTTTTGGTGTTGTATCGCCAATTGACAACTTTTCAGCAATTTGTTAAGACACCGTTCACAAACACCCTGTTTATCAAACATACTATGACACGTGTTGTTTTGGGGAGGAGGGGTTACATAGATAATATGAAATCGGGTGGTGGCTAAATCGCACGTGGTTATTCCATCCTACAATTTAATAAAAGGGGGTGTTGCATAGATAGGCGAGGAAACAATGTTTTTTTTATTCCACGCGTTAAAATGTTACCCCAAACGCGGCGAAGGAAAGGTTTTACGGCATCGGGAGTTACAATCAAACAATGATGATAATTCAAAGCGGATTAAAAACCTTTAATAAATTGCATTTTAATAAAAAAAAATAATCCTTTGATATTGAAAATACGGCGATTTTTAACCCACTTGCATTGGTACCGAAAAGAGACGTAGGTAAATTTGATACAATTATTACTTTGAAATATTTTGCGTGGTGAGATGAAAATTAGGAAAAATTAAAGAGAAATAAGCGTTAATATACGAGTATGTTTGAATGGCACTACATATCGATGATTTTTGGTAAGATGTGTGAGAAAATTATGAAAATCGTGTTACTTGTTTCTACCATTTAAGAGATGTCACTGGCATGCGTATATTGGTGAATGAGCCCGAGTTGCAGCTTTTCGCCGCCAGGGGAAAACTGTACCTAGCCGAGTTTCGAACACATTAACTGTTTCATCGAATTCTGTGTGGCAAGTTGAATATATACTTTGTTCTGCTTAGTAAGATACCGGTCCACTATTCAAAGATATTGATATATTGCAAAGGGTTCTATTGCAAATCGAATAAGAGGGCTAGGAGAAAAATAAGAAAAAAATGAATACACATTTTTACACCGGAAGGTGTTGAGAAGAAATTGCATTAAAATGTTTAAAACGGGAATAAATATTGCATTTTGTATACGACACTCAGAACGCTTTTACGGACTCTGTGGTATAATGCTTGCTAAATTAAAACATAATTAAATAGCCAGTCACAATTGAAAGACTGCTCGAAATGCCTATTGCAGTGTGGCTGTGTGCGTAGTGGGCAGATCTGAATAGCTAGGTACCTCCCAAGCTTGCAATTCCCACACCCTTCCCTTCTTTCTAATGTATATGTTGTCCTATTTGTAATTGTCATATACCTGTGTATGTTGGCAGTGGAGTTCACCCCGTAAAGGCTGAAAAGCTGTGCCAATCCCAAGAAAAACAAGACATAAAAATAAATTATAAGGTAGTGAAAAAATAGGACAAACTTGAATTTGGTGAGGAACTTGTACTCTCATTTATTCAATTGGCCACAACAAACAATGAAAGATAATAAAAAAATTAAATATTCAATGCAAAATTCATGTCCGAACTTGAAAACTACACACTCCTTACCTTTGGTCATAGTGCAATGCACGCCAATGGTGTACCTACCCATACATACCTATGCATAGCCAATTTACATAGAAATTTGAAACTAGCCAATTTACATAGAAATTTGAAACTTTTCTCCGCGACACTGTAAATAACTATAAATATTTGTAAATGTACATAACAATTATCGAATTTTCGGCGTAGAATTATTTAAAAGAAATTCCGTCTTTTTAAAAATCTGTTCTCCAGTCCTAAATTCTAAGA
>JAHDVE020005791.1:0-89400 GCA_022606495.2 Halesus radiatus | reverse complement strand
GATAGGGATAGGGATAGGGATAGGGATAGGGATAGGGATAGGTTTAGGGATAGGGATAGGGATAGGGATAGGGATAGGGATAGGGATAGGGATAGGGATAGGGATAGGGATAGGGATGATGGGAGATGGGTTTTGAGTCATTATTAGTATGAAATCATCAACATCGTTCACCCATACTACTGCTGCTCACATCTACGCACAGCGGTGCCCCGTCTTAGTTTCTACCTACACATCAAACGCATAATGTCTCCGCCGCTTTGATTAACCGTGCAGTTTGGTCATAGCTCGGCGACAGTTTGGTGCCACGTTTCCATGCCATATCTTTGTATGTATCTATTTATTTATTAACGGACAAACGTTCAATTTACAACATAGGTAACACGAAATTTGAAGAATAATGTAAATTATAAGTCTAGGATGGTATATAAATTAAGCAAAGATAAAAGATAAATTAAACAACAAGAAAAAGTAAAAGTGCAAAATTTAAGATTTTACTTGACTAAACCCTTACATATCGAAAGAGGGCCATAGATTAAATTTATTGAACAATTGGAATTTAATAAACGAACGAATGATCCTGATATAACAATAATTAATAAAGTAAAGGAAAATCATTTATTCCCCACTTCTCAGTATGTTCATAAGACCTAAAAAATATAATACAAGTTAATTGATTTCACGTCATTATAAATCAATTAAGAAAATATTGCGTTCAATGTCGGAAAACAGATTCCAAATGTAAGTACTTTATAGATTGGAGAATCCATTATCACAATTGATTTCTCAGTAAATCGGTTTCACCGGTAATAAATTGTTTTAAACACCATATGTATTTTTTAATTTTTTTTATTTCAACGTGGCCTAGCCACAGTTGAAAATGGCCTTGAACTCCGAAACAGATGTCACAATAATATAAAACTCGCAGAACTTAATAATAACATTAAATTTGATTCACATTAAAGATTTTAAAAATTAAATGCTGTTCTACGAATTAAACACAAAAATAATTAATAATGAGATCTTAAAAAAGGAGAATGATTTAAAATTAGTTAACTTTTGTCATATGAGTATTTGCTTATTTCAAATCCTAACTACCAAAAAATTCTTCTGAACACCAATGTTGGACGCATTCAATATGACGAATATGGACAGCATAATAAGGAGACTATTAATATGATAGAATATTGGCATCCATACATTATACAGTTTTGCAATAGCTATTAGTACGGCAAGCGATCCATTCCCATCGTATTTGAGATAAAATCCTATTGTAATTTACGCAAATTAAAAATAACGTAAAGAACATAAAGCACGCTGGTATGGCACTGCGGACTGTGGTACATCTCGCAGCTTTGTCGTGTCCAGCCCATTTACACGGTAGCCAACCAACTCGCTATGGAAAGTTCCCCAAGAATTCGCCATTGTGTCGGTAGCTAAACAAAGCATACCTTTAATCAAATAATTATAAGGCTGTGCTGCAGATCAAAGATAAAAAATATTCTACTTTGTTTTTTTGTTTTGTTTTTTGTTTAAATATTTGGTCTAGACTTTTTTTATCGTTAGCGGGCGACCTCTGTGTTTAATCAAATAGATTGGACATTGATAGGTATACGAAAAATGCTACTCACGTACTAGGCAGGTAGCTATTAATTGATTGAATAACGAAAAAATTCGTATGAATAAATTTAACGGTCGTTCATATGAATTATGTTTATAGTCTTATATTATTCTTTGGGGGATATAAAATAATGTTTAGCAAAAAAGAAATGCATCGAATCTATTGTTAAGTCCAGTTTCTGATGGTTATTTTGTAAAGTATCACCTTATTGCCAGTGGCGGTTTTCTCTAACGCGTGTTTGTGTAGTGAACTCCCATGAAAAAGATAAGAAAATAAAACTTGCATAGTAATTTTACTGTACTTTAAACAGCGCGCCATTCAAAATCATTGCTAAAAAATCCACCCGTCCATATAATACTGAGCGACAACGAGTCCGAAATGTATTCCATATGTGCGTTATGAATTCAGCGCCTGTGGGGCTGTCCGTCCTAAGGAATAGTTCATACATTGTCATTCACCTGGTGCTTCGGCGGGAAACCGTGCCGAACCTGCAATCATTCGGAATCCACAAGATAACCGTGTGCGCAGCTATATGAAGATTTGTTAACGACATATTTGTACTAAATAGTATTTTGCAGTGGCTAATAAATTTAATATCCGTACGCAAGAAACTGAACGTTTTTTAATACAAAAAGGTAATATCTTCAGTAATTAACTTATTTTAATTAGAACCTAAAACACAATGATAATAGAAAAAAAACTATTGATTTTTGCAAAATTCGAATGTGTACTTTTAGAATTGATTTTAACATAACGCAGAGCCGCTGTGCACCCGGAAAAATAACATTTTCCTAAAGGTTTGCAAGCTTCCACGGTTTGCCACTGAAGCACCACGAGTATGAGATTCTATGAACTATTTCTTAGAACGAAAAATCCCATAGACGCTGAATTCAAAACGCACGTATGGAATTCATTGCGAACTCACTCGCAAGCAGTATTAATACTGACGGGTGGATTTTTTAGCACGGAAAGTGCGGTAAAATTATAATACAAGTTTGCCTTAACTTATTTTTTTAAAAACAATCAGTGCAAAGATTGGATTAAGATCTCTGCCAATCACTATTAGAATATGGTATTATCAAATAATATTCTTAATTTACTCATAAAAACACATAAAGCCATTATGGAAATTATACATATATCCCTGTAAGAACTAGCACTGAAGAAATCTTCAACAATCTTAACATTATGTTAATAAAACAAATATACTCTAAAACTATACTACTTTACATTCATAACTACAATATATATTTTTTGTTATTTTTGTTTTTATGTTATTTGTTGTTATATATAACCACAAACAAGCATATTAGAAACACTACCATACATCCTAGAGTCAGAAAAACACATCAAACAAGTAACCACAAATACAAAATTTGGACAAATAAAGCATCTTAAACTATGGTACTAACTCTAGAACAAAATCCCACTCTCCTTTAAAAATCACAACAACAATAACAATCTTTAAAATCTAATAAAACGCTGGATACGTTACATAGGGAGATGTGAAATTGAAAACATATTAGCATCAAATACAGACTAACACCGAAACACCCAACTGCACTTACAACACCTAACTTTTTTTTTCAGCAATCTCATCAATTTAATATAATTTATTTCTTCAACTTATTAAATCAGTAAAAATTACTTTGATTATATATTATAAAATTGAATTAATTTTTCGCGTTCACGATTTTTTGTCGGTGAGTGTACTTTAAACGAATTCAGTATGGAACCTTCTCAAAGGAAAGTGAAGCCATGGAAAGGCGGCAAATCTCTGTCGGATGCAATTTTAAATTAACGCTAATTCGATCGAATTTGGGATTTTCTTCAATAAATAATTCCTAGTTTTATTCCCCACCGCAACAGGTCTACCCAAAAAGTGTCGCATGCATGTTTTTTTGAAATGTCAAAAGTTTGATCGAATCTTCCTGCATTATTTTCAGGAAAAAACCGTAATTACGATAAATTATTAACCTTCCGACATCTGTTTTCGTAAATATTATCATTTTTTTACCTCCACGGTCCGCGTCTCTGCCTGAATATAGATTTCCGCGAGGCGATGGCGAAAATTTAACAAAATATATCGCGAAGTCGGCCGCGACAGTCTCTATTTTAGGGGGTGTTGACGCTGAATTTGACCCACTCTGAGCCTTACTTTCTTTGAAAGTCGACATGCTTACGGTGGTTTTCCACGTGCCAGGTTCTGTTTTGACTGCGGATCGACGTTAAGGTGTTTGAAATTAAGGATGTGCAAGGTCGAGTTTTGCACGCAGGTACCTTGTCTGAATTTAAATACAGTGGTTTTAAACAAAATAATTATTATTGATTTAAAAATATAATTTAATTTCAAATTTTGTAAATGAAATCCTCAGCACGGGAAATCCCAGTGAGAATATCATTATTATTTAATTGTTGTTAAAAAAAATAAACAATTGTTTTTTTTATGGGAGTTCACAGCCCAAACGCATTTTAGAGAAAACCGCCACTGGCCTAGTCTAGACCCCCGAGGTTAATAGCTGGTAGCGTGTCAGCGCAGCAATATTTCAATCTTTTACACTTTTATTTATTATACGTCGTGCATCCTCAGCATACTCTTATCTTCTTTATTGTTAATTGTATTATAATGTTTATTGTGAACAGGATACGCGAATAACTTGTGTTAACGCTTCTATTTATTTTATATTAAAATAATACGGGTTTTATGGAACCGGTTTTATTACTCGCGCAGAAAAACTATGATTTATAATTTATATTTTTTTTATTATCTCTATGAGTATAAAAGCAATCAACAATCATACGATCATTCATGGACACATACGTTCAAATGGTATCTACTAATAACATAGTGGTAAGTTAAGCCTTATCTTATATTCTTCTCCGTGTCCTATGCGGATCGGGGTGAAACTATAGATATACCGTCCTGGGCAACGTCAGAGGTCTCCATTAATTCCAGGCCTAGTCTCTCCTCGTAAAGCCTCTGCGATCAACAAAGATTCCCACTCGCAAAGCAATAAGAATACGTAAAAAGCATTTAAAAATGCTTATGATATTTACCCTGTTAAACTAAAAGTGATGTATCACAATTACTATAAACATGTTTTGAAAGAACACTCACATAGCAAAATCCACTTTATTTTATTAATATTTCAAAGAGATATAAAATATTATAATTTTAGGTAATTAGATATTATTTTAAAAGATTCGATAATAATTGATGACCGTTTTCACAAAAAGAAATTTCTACCTAAACGCTTTTACAAAAAAATCTTATACAACTATCTTTGGTTCTCATAAATCAATGTATTTACCTGCATTGTGTGCCTACTAGAAAATCTCAAAGCGAAAAAACTAGTTAGGTTCTTATACTCGTATGTTATATAATTTAAAAGAGAAAATTTTATCTTATTTCGATGTATCTGAGTAGGCCCCTAGTTATAAACCAATGAAACTTTATTTCGGATTCCCTGTTAAAAATTTTAACTACGTAATATTTATAAAAAATTTAAATGTTGTTGTTTTTTTTTATAATTTTCAGATCTTGGTAGGTACTTATAAAGATAAAACAAAGATAATGTTTATTTAAATGAATATAATTATTTTATTGTCGAAAGAAAACTTTTTTTTTTCAAATACATATGTAGATATTTCTCTTTTGTCAAAAAATCATAATTTTCGACTTCATTAAAAAAATACGGATTTTTCCAAAATGTGTTAAGTTTTCTTATTATTCATTATGAATTGAACGTGCATTTAATTTAAAAAAAATGATAATGGACTATTGTCTAATTACACAAAATACGCAACACGAACTGAGATAAACAAGAGCTACAGAAAAATAACACAGCATACACAATACGTGAATGAAGCAATGAAAAAATATATCATAAATATACATTTGAGAGAACATTCAAGTCAAAGCATGAACAAGGTTTTGGTAGAGTCCATGACGTTAGACCAACTAAATAATAATCTTCAAACTTTATTTTCGTATAACCTGACTAAAAATATTTAGACTGCTAACAAAAATTTCAAGTCCCTGGCTTGAGTTAACAAGTCTCTTCATCATAAAATGTTAACCCTGAGTGATTATTCACTTAAAACTGTTTCATGCTGCTTGCATACATTCTTAACAAAGAGTATTCTCAGTTCTATGATTCTAGCACTATCAGTAAATTTATTTCAATGCCTTAAGCGTGGTTAAGTTAATTTAAGTATAAATACAAGCATTTTAATATGTGAAATATTGCACTTATTAAAAAGCCATTTATTCTAATCAATCATCTCATCCTGATCGTCGAGCAAATCGAGGTTCGTAGGTATTAGACCCATACTATCTTACTTCATCAAATCAACTTTTCCATGGACCATTGACAAACAACTAGCTAACCATCACGCCGTTAGGCAGAAGGGATAGATCGCCTCACAATTCTGTCTTGATAGTCACTCCTCGCTTCAATCATATTCGTAGATCATCTGATACATATACATATGTTATTCTCGACTTCTTCTACCATTCACTTTTGTGACATATTTTTTTCATTGCACTCCTTCTTTCGTTCATTGCCCAAAAATGCTTCGATTTCAAAGTTTTCACAAATTTGCTAAGGCTTTCAAAACAGCTCTTGGTTAAAAAATTACTGAACGCCTTTTTCTGTTGTTATTTTATGGCTTTCATCTATTAAGGGCGATCTTAAACTAACTAACTAACATCTCAACACAGGACTGTCCTAGTGAGATGAGTGGCTAATGTTATGTAAAGCCGCTCATCTCAACACAGGACTGTCCTAGTGAGATGAGTGGCTAATGTTATGTAAAGCCACTCATCTCAACGCAGGACTGTCCTAGTGAGATAAGTGGCTAATGATATGTAAAGCCGCTCATCTCAACACAGGACTGTCCTAGTGAGATGAGTGGCTAATGTTATGTAAAGCCGCTCATCTCAACACAGGACTGTCTTAGTGAGATGAGTGGCTAATGTTTTGTAAAGCCGCTCATCTCAACACAGGACTGTACTAGTGAAATGAGTGGCTAATGTTATGTAAAGCCGCTCATCTCAACACATGACTGTCCTAGTGAGATGAGTGGCTAATGTTATGTAAAGCCGCTCATCTCAACACAGGACTGTCCTAGTGAGATGAGTGGCTAATGTTATGTAAAGCCGCTCATCTCAACACAGGACTGTCCTAGTGAAATGAGTGGCTAATGTTATGTAAAGCCGCTCATCTCAACACAGGACTGTCCTAGTGAAATGAGTGGCTAATGTTATGTAAAGCCGCTCATCTCAACACAGGACTGTCCTAGTGAGATGAGTGGCTAATGTTATGTAAAGCCGCTCATCTCAACACAGGACTGTCCTAGTGAGATGAGTGGTTAATGTTATGTAAAGCTCATCTCAACACAGGACTGTCCTAGTGAGATGAGTATTTAATGATATAAAGCCGCTCATCTCAACACAGGACTGTCCTAGTGAGATGAGTGGCTAATGTTATGTAAAGCCGCTCATCTCAACACAGGACTGTCCTAGTGAGATGAGTGGCTAATGTTATGTAAAGCCGCTCATCTCAACACAGGACTGTACTAGTGAAATGAGTGGCTAATGTTATGTAAAGCCGCTCATCTCAACACAGGACTATCCTAGTGCGATGGGTGGTTAATGTTTTTGTTTTCATAATTAAATTTAAGAATAAATAAATTGACAGCCCGCTCACTGGGTAAAGAAGATAATCTCCACATTTATGCACCTCTAACCACAGTTGACACAGGAAGAGGGAGAAATGTTCCCTGGCACTGTACACAAAAATTTTACAATGCGATATACTTCTATTATTCGACTTACCACAATGATGTTCGTCAGGGGTTATTTTCTGTAATCATATACCAATCTCTTGTGATCTTTCTCTGAGGTTTTGGACAGCTAGCCTTGACTCCTCCGATACGTTTCGGCAATACGTATTATGTTGTTATTGTGAACCGAGTTCATGGGCGGAATTTCAGTTCACTTTCTCCTTTCGGAATATTATGTATATGTGGGTATTACCAACTTCATATTAATTTAATGTTTATTTTAGTTCGGTATTAACAAAAAATATACGATTTTTTTGGAGGTCACCTGAAGTCCGCAAGATAATTAATAGAGCTATTCATAGCTGTCACCACCGAAGAGATAAACCGATAGAAGTGTATTGTTGGCGTGTCCGCGTGCCTAAAGTAATTAAAATTCTTCCTCACTTCTTAGGAAATTGATAAAATAAAAAAAATATCTAATATAATATAAATAAGTTCTTTCTTGAAAAAAATTATCAATTTTTTTCGCCTCTTTGGGACCTAGGAAAGGTCTTATGTAAACTGGCAACATGAGTTTTCTTTAAAATCAGTATAGTTTACATTTTTCTAACTAACTAACCATCACGCCGCTTCTCTGCAGGGGTAGGCCGAGCGGACGGACCGCCAAGCAACTAGATATTTGCATACACTTCTTGCTTCATTCACATTTACAGATCGTGTCATACATTCTCTTCTGTTATTCTGACTTCTGGCATGGCCTGACTCAAGTATTTTGTTCACTTGATCGTGCCATGTCTTCCTCCGGCGTCCCCGACTTCTTCCATTCACATTCACGTCATGTATTCTCCTTATACTCCATTCTTCGTGCATTCACTCTTCATGACCAAACCATCTAAGCGTCCCTTTTTTAATCTTACTCATTACGCTTACATCATGCATTTTTTACGAATCTCAATTTCCCCGCGATCATACGTGGTTTTACCACATATTCGTCCCAGAGATCTCATTTCTACTGCGTTCAGTCTGCTTTCATCCAGAAGGGTGAATTTTTCGATGTCGACAAATACAAAAATAATGGCGGCTGGACGATATAAAAAAATACATATTAAAAAGTGGACGAGAAGAGTATTAGACCAAATAAAACGACGTAAGACTTGACACAGCAGAACAGTACAGTACAGACACAGCACAGACGCGAGTACGGCTGTCAACTGATCTGTCTACTAGCGTTAATGTCCGCCGAAACATGTTTGGGGATTTTATATTCCCATGTTTATTATTATTTTATATCCTTAATTCCCTGACCAATTTAATCAATTTATCGTTATCCACCTTCTCGGTTTTAGCAATGTCGCCAACTGACGAAAATGACGGTATTAACAGTATAATAATAATAATAATGGGATGATTTGTATAGCGCGAAAAATCACCTACAGGCGCTGTACAAATATTACTTCCTATTTTCTATCGAATTATGCACAGATACAGAAAAAACATACTTACCTGCACCTGGCAGGTCGCTTCTGATGAACACAGTTTTATTATAAGATTTAAGTTTATAATGATTTTTACAGTTCGTATTTTATTCTCTTGATGTTACATTTATTAAAATATTGGTGGCACAAGACGAGTTGGTATTTATTTGAAATATTTATAATTTTTAGGACTGGAGAATATTTACAAAATTACCTTAAAAAGCTTAGGAAGTTTTTAATAGATATTCCCTTTTTTTTACACATTTAGTTATTGACATTGTTGCTGGCTGTGGACGAATGCGTTCATACTAACTGCGCAGGCGCAGACGTTAGGCGACAATGTATTCTAGGCGACAATCTCGGCCGGTGCTGGCCCATGCATTCGTTACGTTTACTTACGCTGCAATATGAATGTGTTCATAGATAACGTAGGCAACTAATGTTCTCGTGTCTGCACTGTACTGTTCTGCACTGTGCGGTGCTGGTAGACGTGAATAGACCTTCAAACGTGTCAAGCTACAGATAATTTTCTAGCTATGTACAGCACAAAAAAATACCAGTCGTATTACGAATTTACCACTCTTTATTCTTGCGTTTTCATGTGCTTGTTTGTTCATCAAAGATCAGTAAAATAATACAAAATCATTTTTCAAATATTTTTTTTATGTAACGCGGATCTTAATAATAAATTGCAAATTGGAAAATAAAATTACAGAATAATGAACTCATCACAATTTTAGAAATATTACGTGCATGGTTGAGTGAATAATAGTACTTAACTGCTTTCAGTTCCTGTGTGTAATCGTGTGTAAAAAAAGAATAATGGCTTGTAATTATTAAATATCACGATTTAACTTGTTCACTCCGACGTCATATTCATAAAAAAATGGTTTCCTGATTTAAAAAAATAATGTATTAACAATGATAACTTCGAAATAAGGTTCAAAAACATATGTAAATATTATTCGTATCACTATTTTTTAAAGGGAAAAAAAATCACAATTACAAAAATTCAGACAAAACACAACAATCGAAGATTTTTCGAGAAACAGTTTTGAATTTCGTGTCACCTGTCACCCGTTTCCTTCACCTGCCCCATGAACTGTCAAAGTATAAAATGTATCGAAAAACTATGGAATTCTTTTTTTATTTAATATAAATCAAATTAAAAATGTTGTTATCAAGCTCTGCAAGTATTTTCGATTTTTTTTATTATTGTGACAGCTGTTTCGGCGTTCAAGGTCATTTCCAAACTGTGGTTAGGCCACGATAAGATGACTTGTGTATATGATTCCATTTACCTGGTCCTTTTTACCCCCAACCAATTTCAATTTTTATTTTGCCTAAAATGATTTATTACCGGTTGTTCTTCTGCGTACGGTGGGGGAGAGTTGATAGAGGTCATAGTGGGATGCTGAAGTTATTCAGTCAGTCGAGGGCATCGGGAGCCACTTGGTTCGGCACAGATGTCGCGGGTTCAAATCCCGGCGTGCGCAAGTAAATTTTATTTAATTTATTTGTGTTGTTTCAGAATTAATTAATTTCAAATAATATGTAGTATATTTGCGCACGTTCCAGAGTGGAAGATACTCTCAGTATCGCCCTGGTGAAAGACCACCATTCAGAATTGAAACGTTGTTTGAAATGGCTTTAGCCGTATTTGGTGACCAAATGTGAATAGCCAGGTATTTCTTTTGTTTTAAAGAAAGACAAATATTCCCTGGTTACGAATAACCTGACATTATTTGAAAATCTCCTACTACCATTACAGTAAGTGGAAGATGTTGCTTGTGTCGTAAATGGAGGACTTGGCCAGCCGAGAAATTGAACTCACGACGCCTGGGTGAGACCCAAACGCGATGCCAACTCAGCCACTGACCGGTATTGTATTTCCCCACCTTACTCTTCCCCTTCTCCTTTCCTTCCCCACTACCTTCAGCCTCACAAGATTCTCCAATTGTGGATGCCATAGTCTCACTGTCTCTAGATAATTGGGAGCGGTTGGGACTCTTGTGCGGTATTCACATTAAAAAAAAAGTTGTGCCATTGGGAAACTAATGAAGGGGTCGATCTTCTACGATGGGTTTATATCCACATTCACCGAGATTATGAAAGACAAGCATTCCTGGAATACGAATAACCGGACAATATTTTGTAAATTCCATGCTACCATCACAGTAAGCGGAAGATGTTGCCTTTGTCGTGATGGAGGACTTAGCCAGGCGAGGAATTGAACTCACAACGCCTGGGTGGGACCCAGATGCGATGTGAATTTAGCCACTGACCGGTCGTGTTTCACCATCATTTCATTTCTATCAAATGGAATGGCAATATACAATGCAGACAGTGTAAGAGAGATACCTTGCTGTATTTTCTATATTTTAATTTTTTTGTGATAGAACCAAAAGGTGCCAAGTCACAGGCATACCGGCTTCCATTTAAATCTACATGGAAAGCATTTCTATTGTGTATTTGTTCTATGGTAAACACATATTTCATTCATTCATTACATCTAATGTAATCCGCCTATTTTGAAAGAGGTAAACTTATACGTTCCTAATAAGTATACTCGTGGGAGATCTCATGCACTATTGTATACTCCAAAAGCGAGAAATTCTGTTTTCCAGAATTCGCCAATATGCTCAACGATGCTGCATTGACCGTTGACATTTTTAATATCACTTTGAGATAATTTAGTGACTATCTCTCAGCCCATGTTACAAAATAGTTATAAAATTGCCCCCATAAGTTTTTACACTGTACCTGTCAACCTGTCACTTGTTGCATGTTTGATACAGATTATCATATTCAGTATTTGTTTTAATTATTAATAGACAAATGTTGACTTACTTGTACTATTTATTATTTCTAATACTTGTCCTATGTATATTTTTTTACAATTTCTCATTTATTGTAATGTATCTTAATATCAGTGTACAACTGTTTTATATAAAATATGTAAAATAAATAAATCCAATAATAATATTATTGTTTTATGTATTTTCTCACATTTTAAAAATATTCTTGCACGTTCTTGTAGCAAACCAAACATTGATTTTTCCACGAGAGACGATTTTGATTTCAATACAAAGACATACAAACAGAATGTCTAAAATATTGTATATAATTATTTTTTTAGAAGTATAAGCTGTCTATTAGGAATGGGTCATGGACGTAATGCGTACCTCATTTCTGAGTTTATCGTTCTTAATTCATATATACGAGTACATCAGGCTCGGTCCGTCCATACATGCTGTCGTTGTTCCGCATCCCTTGCGTTTTATGGTCAAAAATGATGTTTTTTTTTTATAGTATTTTTTCCATAGCCTAACAAAGATGTTTTCTAGCCATAAACAGCCCTACTGTAATTCGATCCCGTCCCGTCCTTAGACATATAACACACACACAAGGACACGACACATGGAGCAAGTCGAAATACTTATCCATTCTCAATGCTCGAATGTCTATGTGCGGAAACATGCGGATGATACAGTGGATGCTCTGTTTTATTCCGTATCCCTAAAAGTACGAAAGTGAAACACTTTGGCATATGCGCATCAAGTCCTGCCTTCCAATATGTTAGAACATTGGATGCGGTTTTGAGGAGATCATCCAACGTGCAAAAACGACTTTAATGCTTATAGGCATAATGCACAGAATGGCATACATATTTCGGGTGGATTGTTTTTAGAACGATTAGAATTTTCTTTGTGTGACGTATTTTTGATTTTGACAATTTGGCTTGCATAACTGAAGGCGAGATATTGAAATATTGGATATCCTTCGATTACCTATTTAATTAATTATACAGACAATAACATTGATAAATAATACAGACAATAACATTGATAGTTCACCGACGTCTTCTAAAACTGTAAACGATAATAGTGAATTGTGTGGTTGTATAATTGAATCATTAATGCGAAAAAAAAATTGTGTCTGGGCCATTCACGGAAAAAAGATATTCTGCAAACTGGAAAACTGACTTCCATTTCGTACATGACACCAAGAAATAAATAAGGAGTTTCAAATTGAGCTCAAGTTTAATTAAATGAAAACTCAGGTTCCTACTTCGTGGATTTTTTTGTTAAACGACGCTTAAGATATTTTGGATCTGTAATGTTGCGGAGCGTAAATGATTTATATAGCTAAATAGACAGACTCTTTTTATCTGTAATTGCTTCTCGTTTAAGGGCCTAGTTTATAGATTTGTATTTTATATTTGATAGTGGATAATTAGTAGGATAGTAGGACAGATTTTCAAGCATCCCTTCTACAAAAAGTCACCGACCGCCACTGTTATACATATATATTAAATTTCAAATTCATTGAATTTTATAATACAGCTTTCCGAACAAATTCAAAGACAGCTGCAACTGTCAAAATAGATTAAATTCCCTTAACAAAAGTCAAAAGTCTGTTTCAATTACGTCCACACTCCTCCATCCAATTGATTATGTGTTTGTATGCAAAACGCCAACAGAATGCGCTGCATAATAATTATAATCACAGATGTATTCTCTGCCTTCTGTACGCTGTCGGTGTTTATGGAACAGATCATTGTGCATTAAGCATTAGTATATTTAGTTATGGTAATCCGGTTACCTGATTTCTCGGCGTTTGTTTTGATACTTCAACCTTCAGCTGTAGTTAGTTCCTTTACCCGGTGTTTACGTCTGGAACGGTTGTCACCAACTGGCTTATTTGGGTAATTTATATATATATTGTAAGACACTAGTTTTTAATTCTTATTTATTTAATTATGTTATAGGTTCGTTGGATTGTGACTGCGAATGCACCAAACCAAGTTTCATATACCAACATTGGGATGTGTCCCTAAAGGACTCTACATTCTAAACACCCCAAACACACATCAAACATGCTGCAGACACATGAACTCACTGCAAACAAACATCCAACTCACTGCAAATACACAACAAACTCATTACAAACAAGCAACAAACTCACTGCAAACACACTACAAACTCATTGCAAACAAACAACAAACTCACTGCAAATAGTGCAAACACACAGAAAACTAGCTGCAAACATACAATGAACTCACTACAGACAAACAACAAACTCACTGCAAACACAAAACCTGAGAACACATTCCTGTGAATGATACAGACTACATAGAAAATAGGTCTGCAAATAAAACAAATAAATCACTGGATACGGTACATAGGGAGATCTGAAATAGAAATTTTAACACCAAATAAAGTCTAACACCAAAACCACTCATTGCACTTAAAACACCTCACCTTAGAATTATTTTAATTTTTTTCATCAAGCACATCAATTTAATATTTTTTAAATGAAATCCTCAGCACGGGAAATCCCAGTGAGGATATCATTATTTGTTATTTTGTTATAAAAAAAGAAGATAATAAAACATTATTATTATTATTTCAAGAATGTATTTGACACCCAAATTGAATGTACGAAAAACAACATTCAATTTCAATTTTTCTGTTAACCCCATTAAATGGGTTTTAATTCGATTGAAAACTTGCACGTTAGCATTGAAAAAAAGCCCAAAACAAGAAAATATTGACAAAATTATTCGGTTAAGAGATAACTGATAACCTCTGTTCACGTTGTTCCATCGGCAGCTTCTATCAACGTAGATTGAATTACATTACGTAATTCCATACTAAGTTTCATTGAAATAAGATACTTAACGTTAAATTTAACGTAAACACCTCGGCAGCTTCAATAATGGTTGAAATACGAATAAATAATTTCGGCGTTGAACTCCGGTTATCAGGTAATACTAATAATAGCAATCAGCAACCCTGAGGAATATTCCACTTCAAGATGACCTTGTAAGCCCACCGGCCAGCCGCCTGACGTCCCGAAAAAAAATTTGGGCTGAAGGCGAAAGACTGCTTCTATCACGATACTTCCCTGAAGAGTCGTGGCGAACTCAGTGGCAGACCTCGGACGTAAAAAATAAGCACCTTGTTGTAGACCCTACTATTAAATTGCCAGGGTTCTCTCTCCCTCGGAAGCCGTGGACCTCATTACACCGTATATGATGCATAAATGAAGCTTAAGGATTTCGAACTTTTGTGAATGTGGATATATTCAAACTACAAAACACATCGTAGAAGAATGTGAAATGCTTCATTAGTTTCCCTATAGCACCTCTGTGCTGAACCAAGTGACTCCCCGATGCCGCCGATTGGATGAATAACCTCAGCATCCCACTATGACACCACCAACTCTCCTTCACCATACGAAGTGGAAGAAGTAATGGTAATGAACACATTCAATTTGTTTAAATCTGAATGTGGTTTACGTAACACAAGTTTAAAGTATTGATTCGTATTCGTTGATTTATATTCATGATTTGATTTCAAAGATTTAATTTTACAAATTTATGTGATTATGACATTGTTTTTGGCGTTAAACGTCTCTTAAATTTATTTTCACGTTAATACCTATATTTAGAATAATTAATTTTTTTGATGCCTTGGTTGTTTCCCGACTTTAATAAATTTATTTTTATATTTATTTTTTATATATTTAGTGTTTCATTATAATTTTGTTTACTTTATGTAATTAATATTATCTCATTACTTATTGTTTATTTTTTTCTATTTTTTATATATAGTTTTTTTTGTATACTTTTTATCCTGACGAGGGAACCACTAGTTTCGAAACATGTTGATATTTATTTATTAAATTGTTGTTTATACAAAATAACTCTTCATCATTTAATTGAGAGTGGTAGATTACTGTCAGTATCGCCCAGGTGAAAGACCACCATTCAGAATCGAAACGTTGCTTGAAATCCATGTTTGGTGACCAGATCTGAATAGCCAGGTACTTCTCCACCTTCATCTTCCTATCTTTTCCCCTCCTTAATACCTTCATGCCATAATCCCACTGACTCAAGATGGTTGGGAGTAACTGGAGGGAATCTTGTGTGGTATCAAATTTAAAAAAAAAAAGAAAATGATGCCACAGAGTGATTGTACCTTAATTGAAAAAAATACATATTCCTTATTAAAACAGTTTGCCAGTGAAGCCTACATTTTAATAGCAAAATAGGAATGCAGGGGCACCTATAAAATCAACTTTAACGATGCTTAATTCGATCCCTATTATGCAGTTCCATTAGTTAGTATGGAAGTAATTTAATCCGACAATGAAACGGTGGAAACTTTGTAATAGTGTGTTTTAGTTAGCTTAAGATTATAAATGCTTTTTGTTTGACAATACCCCAAAGGGCACACAAACTCTAACGGCCCGGAGGGCTTTGAAAAAGAAAATGGACGGTTACCTCGAGAGGGTTTCCTCTTGGAGTAAGAATTTATTTAAATTTTTTTTTATATGAATACCGCACAAGAGTCCCAAACTGCTCCCAACCGTCTGGAGCCAGCGAGACTATGGCATTCCCAATTGGGGAATGTTGTGAGGCTGAAGGTATTGGGGAGGGGAAGGAGAAGGGGGAGAGGATGGTGGGGAAAAGGGTAAATACCTGGCTATTCAGATCTGGTCACCAAACACAACTAAAAGCCATTTCAAGCAACTTTTCAATTCTGAATGGTGGTCTTTCACCAGGGCGATACTGAGAGTATCTTCCACTCTGGAACGTGCGCAAATATACTATATATTATTTTTAAATGAATTAATTGTGAAACAACACAAATTAATTAAATAAAAATTACTTGCGCACGCCAAGGATTTGAACCCGCGACCTTCGGATTCGTAGTCGAGAGCCTTACCCCTCGACCATGGAGGCCGTCAATAAGAATATAATGTTTCAAAGACCCAATCATGTCTGACTACAACTAGAAGGAATCGAAACGATAATTTAGATTCCTTTAACTGTCCTACCCACACGAACGTACGTGACACGGCTGCTATATTATCGTCCGAACGCAAGAACCCGTATCCTGTACGTTCAGGTACAAAAAAAAACTATACCCGAAAACATTCGTACACGTCAAGTTTGTTCAAGGGCTTTGAAAAAGAAAATGGACGGTTACCTCGAGAGGGTTTCCTCTTGGAGTAAGAATATAATGTTTCAAAGACCCAATCATGTCTGACTACAACTAGAAGAAATCGAAACGATAATCTAGATTCCTTTAACTGCCCTACCCACACGAACGAACGTGATACGGCTGCTATATTATCGTCCGAACGCAAGAACCCGTATCCTGTACGTTCAGGTATAAAAAAAAGTATACCCGAAAACATTTGTATACGTCAAGTTTGTTCCTGCTCGTTTAGTGTTTCGAGTTCACCCGAAGCTAACGGATGTGTTCTGATATTTTCGTCTCTCCCATACAAGTTACGTCACAAGTCTCACGTATTGTTATTGGGATATCTAATGAAAAAAAAAACTTTCGTTTTTTTACCTACTTTTTGAATAATAACCCAAAGGATAAGGATGGGCGGTTAATGGAAACAATGTTTGCCTGTTTCCAAGCATTTTTTATCCCAAATTGTCTATGGAGGTGCCCGCCCACTGTAAAATAGTGTGCGCCCACTTTGATACACGATAAAACAGTAGCCACCCACTTTTAAGACAATAAAGTGACATCAAAGTAAAAAATTTCAATGTAAAATTAATTTGGATGAGTTAATATTGTATTTATTTTGAATACATATCATTTGTTTTAAAAACTAATACATAAACCAACATTTTATGCTTCACAAACGTGTGTGTTAAAAATGTGTTGCAAATAGAGTGTTAGCTTGATTTTTGGTAATACCGCCAAAGCACATTGTTCGTTTCGTATCGTTTTTCGTCCGTAAAAAAATTAGACAAAACGTAGCTTATCCTCTTCGGGCCCACGGTATCATATACGATACTCAAAATCTATTTCATAAATATTCTTTGCTGATAATGTTTATCAACCCAGACCCGAAGTATCTGATAAAGTAGGCATGTCAGTAAAACAGATGCCTACTTTATCTGATACTTCGGGTCTGGGTTGATTAACATTATCAGCAAAGAATATTTATGAAACATATCTTGAGTATCGTATATGATACCGTGGGCCCGAAGAGGTTATAATATGTAAAATAAGTTAGGTTTCTTCAGTTTTATTTAAAACATACAAAAATAATGTTTTACCATTCGAAAAACGGAAATAGATCTGTGTCATTGAATATTTGAATCGCTTAAAATAGATCGTAAACTAATAATGACATTTCGGTGACGTTTGTCTACCCTGTTGACACTTTTTATAACTAGTATTCTGTTGAGGGAACTTAATAGACAAAAATCGATATTTTAAAGCGTATTTGTGCATTTGAACAGTGTTGAGGCTAAAATTTGACTCAACAGTTGCTCATTAGGGTTGGGAAGAACGGCTGTTAATGTCCAATGTCAGACAATGA
This sequence comes from Halesus radiatus, assembly GCA_022606495.2. Lineage (NCBI taxonomy): Eukaryota > Metazoa > Arthropoda > Insecta > Trichoptera > Limnephilidae > Halesus > Halesus radiatus. The sequence continues at coordinate 71,160 of JAHDVE020005791.1, read as the reverse complement.
ACGGGGTGGGCAATTCAACCGTTACTTCAACTTCACAACTCGTTATTGGGGTCCTCTCAACACCATTAACGATTACAGAACTCCAACACATTCTGCCTTTATTAGACAACGCTAGATTGAATTATGTATTCGGATTTCTTTTTCTTGATAAAATCTGTGATTTATTTTTTCGTACGAAATACATTATTTACAACCAATTTATGGTAAATTCGACCCAAATTGAAAAGCGGGCAGGGAAGTGGGGAAGCCATTTTGAATAAATGTCACACTAGCCTCATTTTAGAAGGAAATGTCGCAATTGGCTCATTTTTTCGAATATATTTAAAGGTACACATTTAGCTAACTCAAAATTTCTCACTTCTTCCTAATCCCTCCCTCCTTTGACATTCTGTCTCTTTCTATTTTCATGCGTTATTCCATTCTATTACATGTAAGCATATCTCTGTCTCAGTGTTCCTTTCATATTTCGTCTCCCTCTTTTTGAATTTCTCTATATGGTAGTACAAGACATTACCTACCACTTTATTGTGACAATTCAACTTCAGCATCACAATATTATTCCCCTATGCGACGGATTCAACATCTGCGGAACGAATACTTCGATGTTGTTGACATATTTGGCACATCAATGTTACAGTATAAGAATTAATTAGTACGGTTTTTTCATCGAGTAGAGCTAGGTTATTTGAAACTATTTAACTCTAAAAGCCTGTAAATAAATATATGCTCACTCCATGTATTTTGTTTAGTTTTAAATTTTACCCCGACGAAGCTTGTGATAAGCGAAACCGGTTTGTGATGATTTAAAAATAAATTGGTGGACTAAAATAAAGTGATCCTTTTATTTAAAAAATGTGCAAACCACAAAGTAATTGCTTTCTATGAAAACATATTTTCAGATAGTAGGAAGAAATAAGGGATTTACCCAAAACATTTTTCTGTTCTGAAATCAGACAATCGAGACATTAACATTACATCAAAAGCCTTTGGGGCTAAAGGGCTTCCTTATTCAGTTATTTCTCCCTTAAAAATATAATATAAGAAGACGTCATAAATTAAATAATAAAACTTGATAATAGAAACTAGGAAGTTAAGCTGGCAGCCAACAGCAGAGCTCTGATACAAATTCCACATGTAATTCGAAGGAATGTCATGAGGGAATACACGTTGCACAAGTATATAAAAGAATATAATGTATGTCAGTTATGCCCCAATGGCACTATCAACCAAATCAATGAGTCGATTCAATGCCAAGAGTTAACAAAAATAACAAAAAGGTAGTATGAATGAGAGAAGAAGCTAAGCTACAGCCCACAATGGAGTGCTGATACCAACTCTGAGGCATGGAACTGGCAGAGGAAGGATGATATTAGACTGAATGCCGGAGAAATAAGATCTCTGAGGCGAATGTGTGGTAAACCAATGTATGATCGTGTGAAAAATGTTGAGATTCGTAAAGAATGCGAGGCTGATGTAAGCGAAATGATTATGATTAAGAAAGGGAGCTTAGATGGTTTAGGCATGTAGAGCGAATGAACGACGAAAGAAGTGTAAGGAGAATATATGGCGCGAATGTGAATGGAAGAAGAAGTCGGGGACGCCCGAAAAAGACATGGCACGATCAAGTGAATCAAATACTTGAGTCGGGCCATATCAGAACTCGGAATAATATTAGTAATAGTGTTTTATTATCTTATTTTTTTATAACAAATAATGATTACCTCACTCTGCTTTCCCGAGCTGAAGATTTTAGTTACAAAATGTTAAATAACATTGTATTAAATTGATGTGCTTGAAGTAAAATATAAAAATAATTCTAGGTTGATGTATTTTAAGTACAGTTCAGTGGTTTCGGTGTTACTCTGTATTTGGTGTTAATATATTGTCTATTTCAGATCTCTCTATGTAACGTATCCAGTGTTTTTTTTTAAATTTATTATGGTTGTTGTGATTTTTAATAGAATAGTAATAGAATACATTTTGAATATCAGAAGAGAATGTATGATGCGATGTATGAATATGCACCAAGATCGAGTTGTTTGGCGTTCCGTCCTCTCCGCCTACCCCTGCGGCGAAACGGCGTAATGCTTAGTTAGTTAATTAGTTAGTTAAGTGTGAATGTAAACGAAGCAAGGAATGTGTGTTAATTTGGATTTGTGTTACGATTCATCCCCCTCGTCTACCTGTGCAGGTATATAGAAAAATGAAACTTGAGAATGATGCGTTACTTATTGACCATAAATAAATAAGTCGTAATAGTGAATGCAATTTTTCCAAAAATATCATAAACCAAAGGAAAAATAATGTAAATAAACAATATTAATGCTTTAATTATTACATTTGGTTTTAATGGAATTTAAGTATTTAATTTGATCGATTATTAATATATGAAAATGATATAATAATAATAGTCTCTTATTCCAGAAGGTATGCAGGGGTAGTGCAATGCAATACATTCCATAAGTAATAATAATACAAACAAAAAATAACATTAGGTACGTAAAATAAGAGGAAGAAAAAAAAGAAAAGAAAAACAATTCTAAAGTGATGTATCATGACGCCGAAAAACATATCAACATTCTTAAACTTTAATAGTTTAAGAACGTTTGAGCATGATAAAAAAACCTTGTTTAATGTCAGGGAATGTAACAACATCTGAACTTCGCGGCTCTCTGTAAAATCTCAAAAATGAGATACGTTTCGATGACGCTAACGGCCGTTCTTCCCAACTATTCGAATGATCAATCTGAGGCACCAATCAACCAAGTGTTTTGTTGAGCTTTCGCTCTGTTTGCTTATTTCCTAGCATTTTTGTATCCAAAATTATCTATGGAGGTGCCCGCCCACTTTCGTCGACTATAAAATAGTGCCCGTCCACTTACTTAGAAAATAAAATAGTACCCGTCCACTTTCATAGTGCACGTTTCTCTCTTATGAAAAACAAGACCAAATTTAGCTTATAATAAGTAAAATAAGTGAGATTCTCTTCAGTTTTATTTCAAACGTACAAAAAAACATGTTTTGACATTCGAAAACGGAAATAAATATTTGTCGTTCAGTATTTGAATCACGACAAATAGATCGCGAACGAATAATGACGTTTGACTTTTCACTGACATTTCTACATCCTGTTGACACTTTTTATAACTAGTCCTCTGTTGAGGGGATCTTTATCCACAAAAATTGATATCCTAAATTGATTGTATTTGTGCATTTGAAAAAAAAAAGTGCATTGTCTTTATTATAAAGGTGTTATTTAAACCATGAATGGCATATTCATAACGGTATTTCGAGGTTTATTATATTCTACGAGTATATGGATTCACCTTTAAAAATTATGTATTCTTTTTCCGAAGTTGGAAATAAAAAATAAATTAAAATCAAATTAATTAATAAAGGAGATAAATATGCAATGAGGAAGAAAATTTAATTTTGTTGTAATAACATTTAATTAGTTGGACTGTCGGATTTGTGATTTTTCACAAAAACGGCGCTATACAAGTCATCCAACTATTATTATCAATCGCAGGGGCGTGCTATGACTTTTTGGCTATTTTACAAGTTTTTATGGAGCAATGAAATATCCCTTTAATGCTGAAAATAAAATAAAACTACCATTATTTTCATCCGCCATAATCCAGGGACGGTGGGTGAAATAATTTATTTTAAATACATCACCAACCGGTTTCTCTTATTCCAAGCTTCGTCAGGGTAATATTTAAAACTGGTCAAAAATACACAGAGTGAGCATATATATAGGTGAGACATTCAAAATATAATAAGAGGGGGACAAAATATAAAACGAAACAATGGAACAGTGAGACAGAGATATGCTCACGTATGTATTGAACGCGACAACACATTAAAAACTATATAAACAAAATAATCCCATTAACTCGAAATTTTGAACTTCGTCTTAATCCCTCCTTTGACGTTCTGTCCCTTTTTTATGTGTTGTACCATTCTCGTACATGCAAGCATATCTCTATCACACTGTTCAATTGTTTAGTTTTATATCTTGTCTCCCTCTTATTACATTTTGTATATCGCACCCATATATACTCACTCTATGTATTTTTGTGGGTTTTTTTTTAAATGTTACTCGAACAAAGCTTGGGATAAGCGAAACCGGTTGGTAATGTATTTAAATTAAATTAGTAATTCGAAACTAAGTGTTTGTTTTACTTAATACAAATAATATATTATGTCCTGTTAAGATAAAAAAAATTATAAATTTCGTGATTATTAAAATATCTATTAATTGATAAACTAAAGTTTTTAAGACAAGATTTTTGTGCATAGCGCAAAGGGTAACAATTATTTTTATAAACAATAATTATTAGCCTGAAACACTCATCCAAATTGAAAAATAATTATAATCAGGCTAATAATTATTGTTTATAAAAATAATTGTTTCCCTTTGCGCTATGCACAAAAATCTTGTCTTAAAAACTTTAGTTTATCAATTAATAAATATTTGAAAAGTCAAAACATTTTTCACCAATAAAATGTAGACATAATTTGTCTCGACGCCACCTATTGAGCGATTTAGCCGTTACAAGCCTTCCTCATACTAATAAAGTTGGTTGTTTACAGGTGAAATATAATAAAAAACAGTAGTTATTGAATGAAACACTAGTATATATTGATTAACTTGGCGGGTTTGCGATAAGCCGACGTAGCTCAACGGTAGAGCATCTGACCGGATATTAGAAGGTTGCAGGTTCGAGTCCTGTCGGCGACATTTATCTTTTCTCGGAAGGTTTTTTCAATTTGGATGAGTGTTTCAGGCTAATAATTATTGTTTATAAAAATAATTAAAATATCTATTTTTAAGTCTGATTTTAAATTATTTCAGTATTTTCCTCAACAAAACATAGACAAAAAAAACCTAAACTATGTATTTGCTCACGACAACAGTTTCTTCAAAATATGCGAAAATCGTAAACACATAAATTCTTAGGTAGTAGATGCTTAGCTGCTGTAAAACAGTTTTCGAATATATCCACATTATTTTCACGCTGTTTAATCGCTATTCAATTTCATTACCTCTATTTTAAATTCAAGTTTTTTCCAGACGCAAATAATTCTCAAATATTAATGATTTTTTTTTGTATTTCGCAAAAAAACGAATAATAATACTCTGCGGGAGTATTATGAGTTTCTAGTTTCCAAGATCAAATTTAATCATCAATTTAAATTTCACGTTTCTTTATTTTTTAGCAAATTATTCTCACATAAAGGAAATACTTAAAATACCAAAATATCATTTAAATATCTTTTAACGCACACCTTACAATGCTAATCAGCAGATATTTCATTTAAATATCTTTTAACGCACACCTTACAATGCTAATCAGCAGATATTTATTTAAATTTTAGAAACTTTTTTTTTGTTGATCATTAAATCATTTTTAATCATTTTTGACACTAATTAACGTACTTATGAACAGTTAAGGTTATCGTTCTTAGCTATCAATGCGCACGTCTTTCACGTTTTCCAAAATTTGTGATATTTACGTAATGTAATGTGGAATGCCCTTGATCGTAATAGTGCGAGAATCAAAGAATTGCTTATTGAACCACATGGTACTTCCTGTAAACGCTTGTATCCCTATCTCTTTCCCTCGTATCACTCCTATTCGTCACTTTCTATCTCGCACCGAATAAGTGACTAACCATCCCGCCACGTCATTTCGTCCGTTTGATAGATTCGCCTATCTTAACAAATGGGTTGCAATCTTTGGAGCACAGACATCGGGTGGGAATGCTGTCCTTGTTCTACCGGTATTTTAATGGAAGATGCTCCGAGGAACTAGCGTCATTGATCCCTTCGGCACCGGTGCATAGTCGGGAAACACGCCAAACGCGCGCCCAACATTTGCACACGGTTGACATTTGTCACATGAGAACGGGTCGCTTCTACGACTAGTTCTTGTATTCAACAGCTCGGCTGTGGAATGATCTGCCGGCCTCTGTGTTTCCTCCATCCTATAACATGGGTATTTTCAAGACCCAAGTTCACTCCTTCCTATCCTCTAAAAGAACCTCAACACAGCACCCCCAAAGATGATATAGGCCTTGAGGGAAATTATTTCCTCCTTGGTCTCCTGTGTGGAGTTACTGTAAAAAAAATAAAAAAATTAAAGAAGTTACCTTAGTAGGATTACCGATTACATATAACAATACCTTCTTATTATGCTACCATCTTTAATCTCTGCCCAATCTCCCGCTCGTGGTCTCGAACTACAACCGTATTTATTTTTTAATTTAAAAATGGTTAATTTTTTTTATAAAGTCCATTAAAAATTCGAGAAGCAAATTAAAATCCAGTGTTTCAGTCTTACGTGTTTCCTCGCACAATGATTGTTAAAAAATCACATACATAATTACGTAAATATAAAATAAATATTAAAATTAGTATTGTTCCAAAAAGTTCAAAAGTCGTCAAAGAGGTCTTGTCGTCAGTGCCTTTTCCCCCTTCGCAAGGGATTGACACAGGATGTCCTTCTCCCTTTCCAGCCCTCTCCGCAGATCAGGATCAGCTGCCCACTACAGTTCGCTTGTGTGCTATTACGTCTGGTACACACATTTTATAATCTTTTCATTTACCAGCGTTAAAAAAGATTTTTTTATAATATATTAATCGATAAATTGTTTACTTTTACAAAATCCGACATGCATGAAATTACTATGAAGCTTTGAATTTTAATATAATATTTTGTAACATATTAATATTTTTTACATAATTCGGCTTAGGTTGATGGCATTTAATTTAAAAAATAAAACTTTTAATTATCTTTGTCAATCAAGATCACCAGTTGAATATTATTAAAACGCTATGCAAACAAAAAATGTAATTAAATGTACAAAAGCAAAGTGAAAGTATCCGATTAATTTAAAACAAAACAAATATTAGTTATTTTAAAATGCAATCATCAATTTATTGCTTGTCCACTTACTAATGGACCACGTGGCAGAGCGACAAACTCGTTGACTTTGGACTCCATGAATTTAGTAAAATAAGGTAAACAAATCTCCTTTCTTGTGTTGAGTGAACAGTTCTGAATAGTCACGAATATTTCCAATCTTGATCTCCCCCTTCCCCTCCTCCACTTCGTCCATCCCCACAACATTTTCCAAACGGGAGTGCATTGGGATAACTTGACCCGGGAATTTATGCTGTATAACATTCAAATTAAAGATTATTGCTTATCCGCTTATGACGGAGACTGGTTAATTATAAACAAATTCAAACGAAGTGACAAAGGTGTACGTGCCTAGCAGCAGAATAATAGTATTTAATATAGATGTCTAAATGTGTGTTAAAAAAATACAATTAATGACGTAAATGTCGTATGTTGTGTCTGGTTGTCAAACAAGTTTCAACCGGTTGTAAAAAATGATGATATGCACAGCAGCCTCTCGGTTGATCGGGTCCATATTAACCGGGTCGTTTCAAAAAGACAAGAAAGGTTTTTTGGTTAAAACCACTGGCGGTTTTCTCTAACATGCGTTTGTGTAGTGGACTCCTAAAGATAAGAAAATAAAGCAAACGTGTATCATAATTTCAAATTCGTTGCTAAAAAATCCATCCTTCCGTATAGGTAATACTGCCCAGAGCGAGATTTTAATGAATTACATGTGTGTCTTATGAATTCAGCGCCTATGGAATTTTTTTCCTAAGAGATAGTTCATACATAGACATTCACGTGGCGCTTCGGCGGGAAGCCGTGCCGAGCGTACAATCATTCGGATTTTCCTAGGCAACCGTGTGCGCAGCTACATGAAGTAATTAATAGTTGACAACAAATTTAAACAAATTGTATTTTGCAAGAATTAACAGATTTTTTCTGTGAATATCGTGTTTTGAATCGTTATTAAAATAAGTGAATTATTTAAGATGATACTTGTTCATATTAACAAAAATGAGTTCGTATTTATAACTCCTTTTTGTAATCACAGCCACAGACGTTTTAATGAATCTCCGAATTGTTTCTTATTGCTGATTTCTGGTGCAGTGGTATTATGACGTTCCTTTAGATCTAGGGACAAATATACAAATATATGTGGAAACGAGCAACATTCCATTTTTATAAACATAGAAGTTTTTTTCTTCAGTTTTTTAATCACCGATTGAACTCTCAATGAGATAGAACACGAACATCCACTGGTTTTAACCACGTAAATCAATAACAATAATAAGTCTCTTGCATATATTTTTAATTGATTATGAAACGTTTGGAAACATTTTTATGTAATTGCAATATGTACACTCTGCTTCTCTACACAAGCATTGCTTAAAAGAGAAATCTATTAGTGTAATTTGAATAAAAATATAATTAAATTCAATAATATTATAAAAATAATAAACAATGTAACCTTTTTTTTAAATATGTACTGTTATTATACGTACAATGTGTGTTTTAAAATCGTAGTATAATAATTGTTAAATACCCCTACCCCTACTGCAACCCCTACCCCTAACTCTACTCCTACCTCTACCCTTACCCCTTTTGCAACCCCTACCCCTACTCCCACACCCACCCCTACCCCTACCCCTACCACCACCCCTACCCATACCCCTACCCCCTCCCCCCCCCCCCTACCCCTACCCCTACCCCCCCCACCCCCCACCCCTACCCCCTACCGCCACCGATACCTCCTACCCCTACCCCCACCACACTACCCTACCCCTACCCCCACCCCTCTACCTCCTTACCCCCACCCCTACCCCTACCCCTACCACTACCCTACCCCTATCCCTACCCCCACCTCACTCCCCACCCTTACCGTTACCAATGTACCCTACTCCTACACCCAAGCACTCCCACCCCACCCTGATCCCATCTCCTACCCCATACCCTACCCCATCCCCTACCCCTACACCTACCCCTGCCCTTACCCCTACTCCAATCCCTAACAATGAATAAATATTAATTATTCATTTCTACAATCATGCACCCTTTGGGAATTTAATAATAATTATAATTGGATTACTTCTATAAAGGGAAAATCACCGGAAGGGCGAAAAAAAATTGCAATATTTTTAATCCAAAAATATAATTCGATTTTGTGTTTGTAATTTGAACGTTAATTAACAGCAACATGGGATCTATTTTTTAAATTTATGCGAACATATAAATCGAGATGGTACTGTATTCAGATATGTAAAATATTTACACATATTACCAGTAATAATATATTCATGTCATTTGTTTTGTTTTGTTTCTTGAAAACGAGTCTATAGTATTTGAATGTTTACTGTTTACTGTGCGCATTTATAAAAAAATATATAAACAATGCGATATCAATTTGTTGAGCGTTCCTATAAACAATATGCTATTGGCCGACACGATTGCATACATGGTAAAACATTGCAGCTGGCAAAGCAACATACTAAATAAACATAATACAATAATTGGACAATTTTGCATACCTGCCATATAATATGGAATTTAAGGCGATGCAGTGGGAAGTAATGCAAAATCGTGTGTTTTCGGTTTGAGAATTTGATGGCCTAGAAATATCACAGATCATTTAATTAAATAATGCTCACGAACCCTTTTTCCGATATTGTCGTACTGTTTATTGTGGCAAATTAAGTTTTTTAGAATATGACCGTAAAACATTGTTATATTTATGCAGGAGCTTTACAAATTAAAATAAAATACGCATTTTGGTAATGTTTTTTTGCGTAAATCAAAACATACAGCCGATTTTAAGCGGAAATTTCAACCTTGTCACCACCTGCATAAGGACCGCGTGATAGGATGGCCTTAACTATAATACTTACAGGTCTTCCGCATCCGATCCTGCCACATCAAACTACATATTGAAAGATGGGTTAAATACTCGTACATCTAATCCGTACTAGATATTTGCTATAACTTTTGATGAAAAAAGAGATAATCCGGTTTAGGTGATTGGCCTCAAATTCAAAATTAAGTTTTGTATGAAACAGGCCGCCCAGCCGTCCCCAATAAGTATGGTCCTTCGACCTATTCGGCATATCATATTTTCGTGCAGGATTATTCAAAGTTACAGGTATGTATTCAATTTCGTTACTCTATAATTCACACTGCGAACTAGTGACGAATACGAAGTAACTTACATTTGATAATACGCTTTTTCCTTCACAGAGACATCCAGTTTGCTCAATTTGGAGATACCAACGAGAAATCCTCGTTATAGTTGGAGGTTCAATGTTAAAATGGAGATGGAAGGTACGCTGCACCACAATTGCCGACTTAGTTTTACAGAACTCACGAACAAAGAAAACCTTGTGTTTTATAGTAGCCATTTTACTCACAACTGACGCAAAATGGCTACTTGGCGGCGCGACCACTCTAGCGGTCATTTGATCAATAATGAGCGATCTAGCGGTGAGATTCAACACTTTCGGACCTCCTCTTTTAATTTTTATATTTAGATCAATCACATTGTACTGGACAGATGTGGTTCTGGACACCTGCGTGCACAAAAACTGTAAATATAGGGCGCTGGTTCCAAATACGTTCAATATCTTCTGAGGATGCCTTATAGTAGTGCCATTCTTCTGGTCTCTCGCACCCAGTGCTACAGTGAGAGCACTGTATGAAGTTGTTCTCTGCCTGATCCTGGTCCTGGCGAGCCCGAGCAGGGCCGGCTACTCCTAACTAGGTAGGTCCCAGGATCCCTCAGGCAGAGTTCAGAGGCTTGGCGAGGCAGCAGATGTGGAAGGTTTCAGGGAAGGCGAAGGCAAGATAAGTAAAAGACTTGTTCGGCTCTTGAATGACAACTGACTCTCCATACTGGTTGTTTCTCTATTTATTTAAAAAAATATTCAACATCTGTTCCACGTTTAGGGGTAATTATTATTAATGGGGGCAATTATTTCCAGGAAAGAAATGCCCGCAAATATGATCAACAAAACTATAACATAGATGAATCCATTAAAACAAATTGTAAATCTCGCATTTGTACAGTAATAAAATCCTTTATCAAGGATACATCATCTTACGAATATTAAGAAACTCGTAAAAAAATGGAAAATAAATGATTCGATTAAATTAATGCGAACCTCTAATGTGAACAGTGATATTATTTTAGGAATGCACAGAGACCTATAAAAAATATGAAAACAAAACCATAAACCAAATGAATTGATTAAACCAATGCGAATCCACATGTGCACAGTGATAAGACTTCTTATCACGGCTGGGTAATCGTCTCATCTCATCTTATTATCAACTTTAAATTTGGAATGGATACGCGTCTGATACACACATATAACGTACAATTCAGGAAATATAGCGCTATAAAATTGAGTTCATCATTTTGAAAAACTTGGTATCAATATGGGAGAGCGATAACGTGAAAATAGTGATTTTTTCTTGAGCTAATGATACAATATCCTTCAGACCTGCATATGGTATGTTTCACCCAACGCACAACGCAGTAGATCTTTCTGACAACAAACCACAGGACGGTTATCAGGATGTGGATATGAATTACCCACTGACGTCAGAATGAATAGACGTACCATAATAACCATATTTGCTTGCCATTTCGACGGCTGGAAGCAACCATGTGACAACCTAAATTTGACACCAGGCGGATTTATGCATTTCTCGAATACATGATGCCATCATTCGTGTATTGATCGGCGGCGAGCGATCATTCGAAGATTTTAAGGAATAAAACAATAATTATGGTCTCCTGCGCATTCAAACGTTATAAAAATAGAAGTGGTAAAGAGAATCATCAAAACTATCGCATTACATTCCACAGTAAAGCGTTTTTGTTGTCGCAGCGGTTCACATTTCACTAACGTGATTTTGACTGCGGTAATTAGTAAAAGGGATCAAACTAAATACTCCAACAAAATATACGGTTTTACTTATTGGCTATTTGGGTCAGTTTTAAATCTGTTCCACAACTACGGGAATAAAGTACATTGCCATAAATTCTGAAGAATTGTAAAAGGGATGAGTTGATCATTAGCAGATTTGCTTTTCGAAGAGTAAATACTAATTCTTTGCTATGAAATATGAGTTGCCCGGAGACTGTCGGGATGCATTTATTCGCAAATCAAATGACAGTAACCCGCCTAAGCTCGCCCCCCTTATTTTGGTTTCTTCCCTTTATTCCGTGTTAGGGCATCACTATGTATTATTTGCTCTGTGGGTTTATCTACAAATCCCTTATCTCAAAATGCGGTGAGAATTTCCACCAAATAATATGATAACCTCCGAACCTCAACTTGCTAATTTGGACCGAATCTTCCTGCGGTTTATTGTTTGTTAAAATTGTGTGATTTGCATGTATGGCTCCAGCGTCGTTGTGCAGATAGCGCAGCCGGCAGTTACCCGTCACCAGTATATGACCCTTGGCGTTGATAAACGGACTTCCACACGAGATATTGTTACTACAATAATTACCCGGGCAACAATGGCTGCCACAGGATGCTGTGTGGGGTAATTGGTGATAGCAGCAACCACAGTTATTCTGGCCGTATATTTAATGGTTTTAACATAATGCCATGCGAAACTATTATCGATTGGTACAGAGGTTAAATTACGAGATATTATTATTAAACAACGTTATTTCGTTTGTGATGTGAGTACAGAGTACGTAACATTCTAATTCAAAAATTCAAATCAATTATAAAAAAATATTTTAACGTTAATTATCTGTATTACATATGTTTGACGGTATGTTGTGTATTGTGTATACTTACCAATACTTACCAAGCGCTTTCGTTAAAAATTGTCGCGGAGATATTAATAAAAGAAGGGTCACCATTTGATTGATTTATTTCTCAACGCGTACAAAATTCAGAAGGTAAATTTATAAACTAGAAGTGATGCAATATGTAAATCTACAAGTTACTAGTATGTTCTACAACACGACCGATTCAGCAGGCAGCAGAAAAGTGAATAAATCTCGTGTTCTGTGGATATCAGAAAGTCGGTCGGTTGTCATTTGAATGAAGGGTTACCATAAGTAAAAATAAACTTTATGGCTAATAAGTTGCTTGCATATTACAATATAATTTCGGATCTAATTCAAAAATTCAACATTCTTATTTTCAGTAGATGCATAATAATGAATGTCAGCATAGATTCTCGATTTTTTTTGTTATCTTATGAATTTTCACGGGTCTGTTCTGCATATTTTTAATATTGTCGTCGGCGATTTACAATTTTTTTTTTTAAGACAGACTTTTCGGGTTACGAATAACTTAACAATATTTGAAATCTCCTACTATCATCACAGTGAAGATGTTAATAGTGTCGTGATGGAGGACTTAGCCAGCTGACGAATTGAACTCACGACGCCTGGGTGGAACCTAGACACGATACCAACTCAGCTACTGACCGGATATAGACATCATATAAATTTATATAACCGGATATAGACATCATATATATCATATAACTTTTTATATATTTCTTACAAGTTGCATTTAAAGGGTATTCTTGGAAGTTTATACCTTATCAGAAAAGAGGAGTTCTTGTGTCCGATAAGGGAGCCACGATTCTTATTTTGGTAGGTACGTAATATTTAATTTGCATCTATTTATAAAATGTTTTGTATGAAATATTTACGAACGTAAGTTTTTTTAAAAGAAGAGTTTAATTTAATGTATTTGTTCTAATTGGGATTAATACAGCGAATTTCAATATCAATATATTCAATATCATTCTTTCTTTTAAAATTTGTGTATAAAATTGAAAGTTTTGGAGACAAGAGCAAGCCTAAGCTGATAATATTCTGAATTTGATAACTATAGTTTACATGAGACGATTCTTATTTTTAAGTATTGTTATCATTTTCTAATTTTATATAAATTGTAAATCCAAATCTATTAAGAATTTATTAATCTGACTTTTCCAAGAATATTAGTTTTTGTGATTCGATGAATCATATTCGGAATATTTATTTATTTTACATTAACTCCACAAAATATGCCTTGGGAAAAAAATCCTTCAGTGCCTATGTCAATTTTGGAGATGCTGCTATGTGAAGGGTTTTTTTTAGGAAAGGGACGAGAGGAAGTTCTGGGAAGGAAAAGGTATGAGGGATGGGTAGGAATCTGGGGCATAGTGTGTCCAGGAGTAACGGATGTATGAATCCACTCCACTCCTACTCCATTGTAAGGCTATGGGACTTGAAGGATAGACGTATCCGCCGCCAAGACCTGGACAATCCTCACCCCCATGAATCCGGGCACCCCTGCTAAGTCACCAAACGTAGCGAACCACCTAGGGTGACCTATGGCCGAGCTGTTGGTCTTCCTATATATTGATTCCCGGGGCGGCGGTACCCATACCCGCCTCCCACATTTTTAAGGAATTGTTAGGAATCCGAAAGTTTTAATCGATTCGGTCCAATGTAACGAAAATATTGTCAATTGCCCAGTAATCGCATTTTGGAAAAAAAAGCATTTTTCGGGAACACGTATACTTCTATCCATTTATCTCCTCTTCCAAAATATTCACGAAAAAAACTGAAAGATTAAAAAAAATATATATTTAAACATGCTTTTACTTTCAAACAAGCGCTTGTATGAAAATTGCTCTTGTAAGACGACCGTTGTTAAAATGAAATCAGGCAAACAAGTCGTGTTTTATTAATACAACTTTCAACTTGCCTTCCCGGCTGACAATAGTATTTGTTTCAGATTATATTATTACGCGATTAAAGTTTTCCTCTGTTGAGTTCTGCCTCGTTGGTTTAGAAAGCCATTTCCTCCCGCACCGCACGGCGCGCTGCAATCATAATTCATATTTAACTACACAGCGGTAGATTCTCCAACAATGTATGAACATATGCAAACATTGAATTGTACATTGAACATTATTATTTAGTTTGTAGAACTAAAATATACATTTTTTTTTTTTTTATATGAGTACCGCACAAGAGTACTGCTCCCAACCATCTGGAGTCAGTGAGACTATGGCATTCCCATTTGGGGAATGTTGTAAGGCTGAAGGTATTGGGGAGGGAAGGAGAAAGGGAATAGGAAGGTGGGGAAATACCTGGCTATTCAGATCTGGTCACCAAACACGGTTAAAAGCCATTTCAAGCAACGTTTCAATTCTGAATGGTGGTCTTTCACCAGGACGATACTGAGAGTATCTTCCACTCTGGAACGTGCGCAAATATACTATATATTATTTTTATTTAATTAATTGCGAAACAACAAAAATTAATTAAATAAAATTTACTTTCACACGCCGGGATTTGAACCCGCGACCTTCGGATTCGTAGTCGAGAGCCTTACCCCTCGACCATGGAGGCCGTCAAACTTTTGATTTATCACATGAAATTTTTGAGATTTCTCTGCCTGAGGGAGTATGGCTCCTACCCGTGGCTCTATCCCACCGACTTTCTCTTGGGTGTACTCAGAATGAACCATCTGCGGGTCAGAAGGGATGTACACATTATCATGGAGAGCATTAATTTTGGTGATGGTTATCTCCGTCACCGATAGCATAGACTGTTTTATCTCCCGGCCTGCAGGACCAACTTGCCAATGGTCATGCCGGTGGGGTGGGCAATCTTACTGTTAAATAGAATCACTTCGGATACCGACATATTTACCATCAATGAAGCTGCATTTAAACATAAAGCTTTTTTGCTACTTGTATAATACCAGTATGTGATGCACGTAATTTACTGAGATTATATATGTCTACCTTCTTTCTTTAAATTTTTATAAGTAATTATTTTGTATGCTGTACATCCGTCTTATTTAATAATATCTTTAAAAATGCCTTAAAATGTAAATTTTGTAAAGTTTTTAAAGGGAATAAATAATTGAATTTAATTCAAAAATGTATATTTTTAAACATTTTAACTTTGGGGTCAGTACTCAAAAATACGCAATTTACAGGTTGCTAACACCAGAAATACTACGAATGATTTATCTGTTAATTCTATACGGGTAAATAGTAAAATGTATATGGTTTCCAAAGACAATAATTCTCAAACTGTCATCTTTCAAATTAGAGGCTATTTGGTTTGTAATGATAGTTGTAAGCCTCTCTGGTCGCCTTCGCTCTGGGTGTGGTGGTTTAGAAAGGGAATAAAATACTTATTTAATAAAACTGCCAGAAGATCGAATTCCGCGGAAAACTAACAAAAGGGGAGACGTGCAGTGGGCCGCCTTCTTCTGGCTTAACATATCACAATTCTTATCATACATTTCTTGCCATAACGTCTTTGAAAATAATGCATGTTTTAATGATTTTTTTACGTAATACTCTCCATACGCCAGTTATTAAATATTATGAAATTAAAGCGTACTTTATAATATGACTCCATAAACTGAAGTTATAGTCGGTGTTGGATCCTGTGTTGTTTTATTTGAAAAAAATGATGGTAGAAAATTATAATTTTTACTTAATCACTACAAAAATAGTAACATTATCCGCATCTGCAATGCCATTGTAGTTGATGATTGTTACACGAATTCATAAGAAAACTGGCAAGAGCGTCAATTGATTAAAAGATCCATCGAAATTAAGGAAATGCCAAGGTTGGGGTCGGAACTTAAAGGCGGATTCCTTAGACACCATGGGACCGGTTGACCTGGAATTTTTTAATTGTGTTTAATTTCCATGACCTTAACAAAATTTAAGAAAAAAATCTATCAAAAAAATCTAGAAAAAAAAATCAATGGAGGAAATGCCATGGTTGGGGTCGGAACATAAGGGCTGTTTTTTAATGCACCATGGGACCGGTCGATCTATAATTTGGAATTTCAGTTTTTTTTGATAACTTTAACTGCAATAAACAAAAATGGCAAAGCGACACTTGCATAAAAAGAGTCATTTCTATTGAGGAAATATCAGGTTGGGGGTGGGTACTTAAAGGCCGTTTCATCGGGCACAATGGGGCCGTTCGACTTTTAATTTTTGAGTTTTGTTGCAAGTGGATTTGCGTTTATATCAAATAATTAAATGCATGTTTTATTATCTTCCTTTTTTATAAAAAGTCGAAAATCATGATATCCTTACTGGGACTTCTCGTGCTGGCGATTTCATATTGATAGCCATATCAAGATTTCGTAAAAAAATTCTAGCAGAAGAGTTGAGAAGAGAGAACTCATGATGAGTTTTTCAAACTTGTTGGACTAATATGACATGTGGTAGATTCTGATTATTAAAGCTAGATGTTTCTAATTTTGAAACTGGCAATTCATGGTGGAATTCCATTTTAATATGAATTGTCTTGAAACCGGTCCGGCCGATAATAAAAAAAAAGTGGAAAAAAGTTACGTAGGTTTTTTTCTAATTAAAAAAATTCTAGAAATTCTTCTTATTTCTTATTTCAAATTTCTGAATCGCTCAGGAATGAAGATTGTTGATTGATTTTTTATCGTAAGAAAGCTGAAATAATGTACATTAGATAGGCCACAATTTCGTTAATCTATAGCACCGACATAATTATTCATAGCAATTAAATGAGGAATGTTTTAGAGTACTTTCTGATACCTAAATCAAGTGACCAAAAACTGACATAGCTACTGCTAACATTAACCCCATTAAATAATACGGATATGCATTTGGATTAACTAACTAACTAACTAACCATCACGCCGTTTCTCCACGGGGGCAGGCAGAGTGGATGGACCGCCAAACAACTCGATCTTGGCAGACACTTCTTCCTCCAATCACATTCATACATCGTCTCATACATTCTCTTCTGTTATTCTGACTTCTGACATGGCCCGACTCAAGTATTTGATTCACTTGATCGTGCCATGTCTTCCTAGAGCGTCCCCGATTTCTTCTTCATTTTCGCGTTCTTTCTTAGTTCATTCGCCCTGCATGCCCAAACTATCTAAGCGTGCCTTTCTTAATCTTATTCATTACGCTTACATTAGCCTTGCATTCTTTACGAATCTCAACATTTTTCACATGATCATACATGGTTTTACCGCACATTCGTCTCAGAGATCTCATTTCTATAGCATTGAGTCTACTTTCATCCTTCCTCTGCTAGTTCCATGCCTCACATCAGAGTTAGTACCAGTACTCCATTGTGAACTGTTAACTTAGCTTCTTTAGATAAATATTTGTTAGCGCCAACCGCGTTCAGTCCTCCGTTAATGGAGTTTCCTGCATTCATCCTTCTTTCAATATCCCTATCAGTCTTTCCATCTCTCGTAAACGTTTTTTTACTCTTTTTATATTTTGTTGTTATAATGTCTTCTGACTTAATTCGATTATTTTTTTTATTTTTTATTTTAGTCTTTACTTTCACTGTTAAGTTGTAGTTTTTATACTTCTATTTAAATTTAAAGAAAATTAACAATTGGTTTCTTTTTTATATCGTACATTGTTTGAGTAAAACTTTATTTTCTATAATAATTAAATAAACATATACTAGTACCTATAATACTTATAATATTTTAGTGTCGATGTACCGCGGATAGGATTATTTCCACAGAAACAAGTAACTTTGTAATGAAATAATTTCTTCAGTATTAGATCGCTCAGACTAAACAACGATGATTCATAAAAGCGAAAGGGACAGACAGCATCCAATGATCTTCGTCTCCCGCAGCATTTAGCCATTTATCTCCCTGGCACTTAATTCAAGCATCGTGAAAAGTGGGCGGATCCGCCCATCACAGCTGATGGTGTCTGACGCCTGTTGTCTGTAATTAATACACCACGATCGTGCCGGGAGGCTGTGCTCTGGACCATCCGAACTGTTATCTAGCGAGATAATAAAATAAAATGAAAACAACAACGTTCTGGCGTAGATCGATCTATCGCCACTTTGTATAGGTAAAAAGCACTGAATAGATAAACACTAGAGGTGTGATTTACACTTACATTTTAAGTATGAAAGGAGACTAATCTAATAATTTATATAAACGACCATAGGTTCCCAACGTGGTGTAGGAGAGATCCGAGGGGGGGAGGTGGCCTCAAGGGTAAATGATTGGGGAATGTTGTGAGGCCGAAGATAGTCGGGTGGGGAAGGAGGCGGAGAAGAGGAAGGTGGGGAAATACCCGACTATTCAGATCTGGTCACCAAACACGGCTAAATCCATTTCAAGCAACGTTTTGAATCCGAACGGTGGTATTTCAGCAAGGCGATAGTGAAAGTATCTGTCACTCTGGAACGTGCCGCAAATATAGTTTGTATGATTTTCAATGAATAAATTGTGAAATAACATAACTTAATCAAGTAAAATTTATTTGCGCACGCCGGAATTTGAACCCGCCACCTTCGGATTCGTAACCGAGGATCGTAACCACCCAACCACTGAGGCCGTCAAATCTATTCAAGAAATAAATTCGATTTTTGAAATGTTTGATCAATTTCAGTAGAAGTTATGAAAATGTGTAGATTCTTCGGGCACACGGGCACGCACACAACGCCTTTTTACCGATTGTTCTGTACAGTGGTAAAAAGGTACGGGAATTATACCTGGATATTCAGAGACCTTTCTGATAATCAGACGAGGAAGAATACTCGTACATTACGGAGGTCGTTTTCTTTTTTTTTATGCATAGATCGTTGGATATGATTTATTACAATATAGAAAATATATATTTTTTTAAAAATCATGTTTTTATTCCATATTATTCATCAATTATTCAACGAAGAAAAACGATTGATAATCCTTGCACAAAGTTACTAAACTAATGAAAATAAGACAAATAATACATAAAAATAGATCAATTGTAGTTTGTATTCATTTTTTACCATTAGCATATATCGTACTGTAAATTTTGTCTGTACAGCCAGGAATATTTCTCCCTATTCCTGTGTCAAGTGTGATTAGGGGTGGATAAATGTGCAGATAATCTTCTCTACCCAGTGAGCGGGCTGCCTATCGCTACTCTAGGACTTTTATTTATTTTTATTTCAAAGATTTGTAAGCTGTGTATTATGTGCTAACGGCACTTGCTGATGGAAATTTTATATTTAAGGGCAACGGCTGCGGTGTCTGTTTCATACAAAACTGAATTTATGATTCAATTCCTTTAATGGCCTGGATTTCATAAGGTAAAACAAAAATAAATAAAATACTTCTCATCTGTACTAGATATTTACTAAACATTTAATTAAAAAAAATAGATCATTCCGTTTTGATGGGTATTTTGGCCTCCAATCCAAAATTCAGTTTTGTATGAAACAGGCACCGCAGACGTTCCCCTTAAGCCCGCTCACTAAGGTAATGGGGGGTATAAATTGTGACCATTGACATTAAATCTGAACTGCATTGGAGGTAAAACAAAGGAAAATATCAATAACGATAATTGTAGTATAATTATTAATTATTTACATAAACGACACCAACACGTAAAAAATAATAATATATTAAGCGAACCTATTCAGAATTTGGAGTCCCCCAAGGAACAGTTCTGGGGCCAATACTGTTCATTATTTACGTAAATGACATGTTTGGTGTCCCAAAAATAGGAAAAATTATATATTTCGCTGACGACACAGTTTTAATCATAGAAAAGAAAACTTCGGAAGAAGCCTATCGAAGTGCGAATATTGAAATAAACAACCTGAAACAATGGCTGGATGACAATTACCTATCCTTAAACTCGGACAAAACTTACTTCATGACATTTACACTATCGGACAAAAACCTTCATTCAACAAATTACAAAATTATTATACATAGGTCTTGTAAAAATTATCCTGATAACTGCAATTCACCCAAGTGCTCTACATTGACAAAAAAGAATCATATAAAATATTTGGGAATAACAATAGATGAACACATAAAATGGACAGAACATATTAAACGAATTCGAAAACTATACTACATATTCCTCAAACTAAGAAATATTTTACAAAAATCTATGCTACTGAAGGTTTACTATGCTTTAGCACAATCAATTCTACAATATGGAATAATAGGCTGGGGAGGAGCATTTAAAACTAACTTATCGCCATTGGAAATAGTCCAAAGAAGACTGATTAAAAAAACCATCTTATTTTTCTACCTGTGAGTTCTTAGATTTAAATACAATGTAGCAAAAAAATTCATTACTTCAAATCCATAAAAAAAATCTAAAATTAGAGTCATTGAGCACCAGGCCGAGAACCACAGGACAAATAATAATCCCTCAACTTAATACAACAACAGCTCAACACCTTTACACTTATTCTGCCATAAAATGTTTTAACGAACTTCCCAAGGATATATAAGATGAAAAAATTATGATTTTTTAAAGAAAAAACTTCAAGTACATTTTACAAGAAACTAATTTTAGGTGTATATTATAAGTTCACTTGGAAAAAATGTATATATGTTTATATACATACATTATAAAGATATATTTTATTTCTAAACATTTCCTTTTATTTTATTTTTTAAATTAGTGTATAGACACCAGAACATCAAGTTCACGGTAGTACTGTTGAAATTATTAAATTTGTAACAATAAATATTAGTACTCCCTCCCTAAACACGAGAATTTCTCAATTAGGGAGGTATTAAATTTGAAAAAAAGGAAACTAAAAGGATTATTTAAATAAATAAAAAAAATAAAAAATTACTACTTAAATACACTTTTGTTATTACCATGTAAACAATGTTCTTAATTATGTCTAATAAATATCTGAAAATTAGGTATTAACTGGTAGTGCCTAGCTACCAGTTTATTATTAAATAAGTAAGGTAATTTGTTATACGAGATTGTAATGGCATTTTCATATTCATTACCGTGGTGGTTTAACTGCTTTGGTTAATAGGTACGGGGTCATGCATTGTATAAAGTTCAGCTTTAAACTATGGTGTGGTATTACACCACAACTGGCATTATTAATATTGTTAAACACGTAATTAAATACTGAATCACTATCAATTAATACAAGTAAAGTTACCCATTCGTCCCCATGCATGTACGTGCGTTTTCAAATACATGACTTTCAATATTCTCGTTCAATGATTTGTACTGGTGCCTTGATGATTAATTAACCCATGACGACATCGTAAGTGTTAAATTGTATAGAAGATCCAAACAGTGTAATTGTAAGAATATATTATCAGATAACCATTTATCTGCCATTACATAAGTAATTAATTAAATCGCTGTTTACTGAAATCGTTGCAGTCACTGACGTCAGAATGAATAGACTTATCTTAACGTACAATTTAAAAGGTCATTTGACACCCATTTTGGCACCAGCCCACTGTTCACTGTGATTTTGACAGCGGTAAACAAATTACAAAACATTCATACCACACTCAATTACAATCACGGCGTGCACCAACAAAATACAAGAAACCACAACGAACTACATATACCAAAAATACACTCAACAAAATATGGATTAAAATCTTTAGAATATATAGCTTACACACAATACAATAAATTACTCAACGATATTAAAAATGCAAGTTAATGCGAAAGGTCTCAAAGTGAGATGCTTAAACTCTATTACTTGAAAGAATACCTTAAAGATTAGTGGTGTGATGTGTCTCTGTAATAAGTATAACTATATAATGTACCAGTGATATGTCTTTATTACAAATGCAGAGTATGTGTTGTAAATGTTGTTGATGTACTGTGAATGTTAATTATGTATCTTAAATATTAAGTATATTTGTTTCTAAAAACTTTACTGCATATGATTCCACAATGAGTTTCTTAACTCTTGGGAATACACTGCATAATGTATTCCATACTTTTTAATAAAAGAAAAATATACATATATGGTTTAAAAAATTAAAACGAACTCATGCAAACATTGCAAACACCCTAAGTATGGCTAGACGGAATGAAAATGGATCTTGTTCGTAAGATCTTTATAATTATATTTATATATAATTTATAATATATTAGTAAGTGTTGATCTTTGGAGAGACAAAGAAGAGCGATTTCCGTTAGAGTATAAACGTCAAAAGAATACTGTTCAACGCATTCTGCACATCTCTGTATACGTCAGAACAATGGGTAGATTAGGCTGCATCCCATGGCATAAGCTAAAAGTTACCTACAATAATGCATATCGCCAACTATTCCGTCTACCGAGATACTGCAGCGCTATGGAAATATTCCTGAGTAAACTCTTTCAGGGTACTTTTCCACCGCATAGAAAGCTTATTGTGTCGAGTACACTAATCCAAGAATACCATAATTACTGCCATGTCCGTCTGTGTGGAGTCTCCTCCGATGGCCATCTGGAGACGAGAGACCGTTAAATATTCACCATAAACGTTTTTCTCTTCGTATTAATTAACATTTTTAATATTATTCTATTTTATCTTTTATGTATTGTTATTAATTTTTGTGTTATTATTGTAGCCTTCGGAACTAGTGGTGGGCGAAGCGGCTCGATTTAGTGAGTCGGATCACTAAATCAGCTCTCTGTAAAGACAATCCACGTGAAACATGGACGAAAAAAGTATCGTGTAAGAGCGTCTTAAGGACGTCTCTGGGGGGGCCAAGGGAGCGAGGGAGAGGGCATGGTGCGAGGGGACGCGAACCGTCGTTCAATCGAGCCGGATCACCGAATCGGTACACTACAAAGAGCTGATTTAGTGATCCGGCTCACTAAATCGAGCCGCTCCGCCCACCACTATTCGGAACATATTTCATTGCACTGCCCCTCCTGCCTGCCTTCAGGAATAAAGCATTATTATCATCATAGAGTCAAACTAAATACTCCAACAAAATATTTGGTTTTGTAAAAACTATTTACTTCAATTTATTTTAATAACTTATTTAACCTTACAAACCTCATTGTAATATTTAATCATTCATGAAAATTATATTAACAAACGCATCTGGCAATAGAACCCTCGAATTATGAAAAAGTACTTATTATTATAACATCGTATATGTTCTTTAAATCTAGTTGAGAAAGCCCTTCCCGTCTGCTCTATATGGGTAGCGTTGCAGTCGGCGTGGTCACATTTTAATTCATATATGCCACTATTATTTAGTTTAGAATTTTAACTTTTTTGTGTGTTTTCAGGCTTGTCCCTATAATATTATTGGTTCTAAAAGCTATATTTAAACCAATTTTTAAAATTTCCTTTACAATTTTTATAGATATTCTACCGAGAACCGAAATACCGAAATTCCAGACATTCAAATTTTTGAACTTTTTATTATGTACATATATTAAAATAATTTATTTCTTGCATTTTTTTCTTGTTCTTAACTTTTCCTTTTCATATGCTATTTTGTCTAAGGGGATATTAAGGCGATGCAATGGGAAGTAATGCAAAATCGTGTGTTTTCGGTTTGAAAATTTGATGGCCTAGACATATCATAGATGATTTAATTAAATACAGCAAGTAGCACTCATCTTGGTCTTTCATTTGACCGTGGATTTTTTTGGTATGTCTTTTTATAAGCTTAGAAAAAAATAAAGTATGAGACATTAAAAAAATGTTTAATGCGCAAAATCTCCTAATTGTGAACTCCTTTTTCCATATTTTCGTATTGTTCATTGCGGTAAATTAAGTTTTTTAGAATATGACCGTAAAACATTTTAATAATTATGTCTGAGCTTTACAGAATAGAATAAAACAGGCATTTTGGTGATGTTTTGTTTGCCGAAATCGAAATATGCGGCCGATGTATAGCGGGATTTTCAACCTTGTCGCCACCTGCATAAGGAGCGCGTGATTTTGTTAAAATTTTAGCCGATGGATGGCCTTAATGAGTCTGTGTACCAATGGTAAGCTGATTATGTATGGGACCAAGAATGGATTGAGTTAGCATTTATCGTTGTATCTGTAAAATTTGGTTTAATAAATATTTAGAAGGTATGTCCCAAAGCATTATTAAATTTAATAATATATATATTGAATGGAATTCTACGAATGAAAAACAAAAACAATAAATATTTTTACTTTGTATTAATTTCCAACTATAAGGTTCTATAAACTATAATATGAACGTCATAAAAATAACCAGTATTTTTCAATTCACCTATACAACTGGTGCTAGTAGATGTCCTGCGATAGGAACAGGTTAGTTGGGTCGATGGACATCAGCAGTCCGGCCGATGCATGGGCCCGCACTTCTGGTTTCACTTTTGTTTTGTACAACCTGTTAGCTATTGGCTACGGCATGTACGAGCCAATACAGCCTTCCACTGTATTCTATATCGCTATAGGCGTACAGGGAACGGGCGGTGGAACCCTTTTGCGACCGAGAAGGCTCTGCTCACTCTACTGTATGTTGTATACTGCTTGGGTTAGACGCCACACGCAATGCGCGCTACACACAAAGGAAAGGTTATTTTATGTGTCCTTTCTTTTTTAAAGGTACTAAGCTTTTTATTTTATTTAAAGTTGCATAGCTCGTACCTTGCGGCTATATTCAACCACAAGGGAGTTTTGCGTATACTGAATATTTTTCAAAACTAATACACAAACCAATATTTTATACTTCAAAAACGTATGGGTTAAAAATATGTTGAAAATAAATTGTTAGCTTGACTGTTAGTAATTCCTCGAAAGCACATTGTTCGTTTCGTACATTTGACGTTTCTCCTCCGTGAAAAAACAAGACAAAACATAGCTAATAATAAATAAAATAAGTTAGGTTCTCTTCAGGTTTATTTAAAACATGTTTCTACATTAGAAAACGGAAATAAATCTTTTTCACTCAATATTTTAATCGCGTAAAATAGATTGCTAACCAATAATCATATTTGAAATTACACACGAATTTTTTACCCTCTTATCACTTTTTATAAATAGTCTGTTGAGGGGAACTTAATCCACAAAATTCGACATCCTTAATTGATCGAGAGTTTCGTTGGGAAGAGCGTATTTGTGCATTTGAACAAAATTTCGGATCTACAGTTGCTTAGTAGGATTGGGAAGAACGGCCATTAGTAATGTTTACCTAACCTAACTTGTAGTTAGGTACTCGTATGCCAGTAATCCTAATACTGATGATATTCTGCCACACGTTAAAGATTTTTAAACAAATTGTAATATAAAGTTAAAAATGCATATTATTAACATAAAAAGAAGGTATGTGGAATAAGTCATGTATGTATATGTATATTTAAAGTTAGGTCGCTCGCTGATGGTCCGGTAAGCAAACGACATAAACCACATGCATGATACCGACAGCTTGCTGTCCCGCATATTTCTATCGGTGCCAGTTCACGACGCGTGGGGAAAGCGGGACCGGTGCAACGTACTTCTGGTATACAGCAAGCGGTACAAGGTTTTAGTAGCTTTCCGATATTATCGCGTTACCGCCGAGATCATTTAAGGAACTTTTCTTTTGGTTGAAAACCGTTTTTAAAATATTCTTACTAATTTATTAATTATTCACATCAATAATATCACAAAAGCATTTTGAATAATTTTCAGTTGCACAATATCGTCGTCACTTCGCATACCATCGACTCACTCGATGGTCTTCGAAATGCGGGAAGGTGAAAAATTGTTTTCAATACCGACAATTTAATGGCTACAGATATACTGACATCTTCAGACGAGTCCATGCAGGGAGACATCACGCAACATTACACGCTTTTTTGCTGCACTCGGTTTATGTCGATTCCTGTCAGCGAGCGGCATTAACCTAAGAGAAGGAAATACTAAACTTTGTGTTGGTTCTATAACTTTTTACGAAAGTGCTAGAAATGGTTCTTCGTGTAAGGAACAGCATGGTAGCATCAGTGGCGCAATGGTAAGTGGAAAATGGAAACATGTTAAGATAGATAGATGAATGATCATGATTAATAACCGCATTGAATATAAAATGCGTACAAAGCATTCATTTGAATCCCTGGACATACTGGCATCTCCGGATATGATATTACAGACTCCCTAGCAAAGCAAGCCGGTTCAACCCGATCATTACAGTTGCACACAACTAATTCTGGAGGATGATTTTTAGATTGTTAATAAACTAGAACACGCACATAATGGGCTGAATATTGGCATCCTATTAGCAAAAAACTATTCTTGTGAATAATGTGAAAGAATTATTCAGATGTAACTGCACTACTCTTCGTGGAAACTGTGTCACTAAGATGGCCTTGTATGTAATATTCTATAGTACAGATTACATTTCCCAGAACGTATTGGTCTTATCACATCAAAACTGTTACAAACAACAGAAATAAACCTAGAACACTATCTAAACGAGAAGTTGCGGTCAGCCTAATAAGATAAAATGTTTTGTAAACATTTTTTTATCAACTGCCATTCCAAATATAATTAAAAAACTGAAAATTTAATACACATTTTAGTTAAAAACAATCAAATTAATCTTTTCATTATCCTGATAAATATATTTTTTTAATTACTACACTAGTTCTTTTTTCAAAATACTTGTAACAATTCAAAGAAAACGATTTCTACATAAAACAAAACTCTCACAACACAAATATTTCGAAAAAAATGTACAAGTTATTAAATTTTAATGATTGAATAATCATTTTCGATGTAGTGTTTTTATTCAAGATCTTACACAATAAAATTGACAGCCCTGATTTACTTCAGCTAATAAACATGCATGTACCGGCCAGACATATAAGATTATCATTACCGTTCTATTGCAACAAAACTGACTGGCCGATCAATTTAACACTCCGTTACACAGAATTCAAAATCTTGGTAAAATATACGTGTACCAGACGTATTCTGGCACACAAGCGAACTGTAGAGGCCGGCTGATCCT
Organism: Halesus radiatus; assembly: GCA_022606495.2. Lineage (NCBI taxonomy): Eukaryota > Metazoa > Arthropoda > Insecta > Trichoptera > Limnephilidae > Halesus > Halesus radiatus. The sequence continues at coordinate 43,519 of JAHDVE020005791.1, read as the reverse complement.
GATCTACGAAGCGGGCTGGAGGGGAGGGGGTGGCGACCTATCGTTCCCTTTTGCAAGAGGGAACGACAACGATTTTTGAATCACTTTGCTTCTGCACAAAATTCCTTTTTGTGCAAAAACTCCTGCGGCTGTACAAATCCGTTTGCACAATACACACTTTTGTGCAAACTCGGATGCTGCTCTGCGTGCTTTGTCCGTGGTCATTCGATGGTCTGATTCCGTGAGCGTTGGTAGTCCTGCGGATAGTCCAAGGGTAGAGCGGTCGGTGGAGCAGAGGTGATGTCGGTTCAAGCGTCGCTGGATGACTGACGAGTTGCTCTTTTTCGGCCTGTATACAAATGCCAACTAGGCGCTACGCTGGGCGCCTAGTTGGACTGTCACGGCGCCATCGATACAAAAATCTGCATCGAGCAGCGCCGTGAAAGTTTACCCGACATCACCGTCTCCCTCCCACCACGTCATCTCGCTCGTTCATTTTTATTTCATTTAAGTATGAGCGGTCTGTGGCCGAACAAGCTCTCCACAGACCGCCCGTTACATAACAAACAATATTTTAATCACAATTGTGCCGCGTCATAACATTCCGGGAGAGCCGGGACGTCCGATACAATACGCGAATATCACAGATATATCGCTTGTATAATGCAAATATGTACTCACGAACTCATTTACCTACTCTGATATACTCACTGTGGATTTTCTTTTGTAAATTTATTACTTACTACGAAATATTATACATATATCTCTACCAATTGTAATGATGTATATAGTGAATAAATATATTTATGTTACATAGAAATATTATTCATTTTGTTTAAATTTAAAAGATTCTTTCATCATTCCTAATTTTATATACCTTCAATAGACGCTTATTACACACACACACACACACATACACACACACACACACACACACACACATACACATACTTGACCAGCGCTCCGATTTAACCCGAGCAAACTGGAATATTATTCCATTTTGCGAAACCATCCGATAGTACCGTTTCACTTGAATTGGGGTACAGAGATAACCCCGGCTACGCAGAAACGGGGAAGGAATAATATTCAATCCATTTATACCTATACATCCCTAACCCTTCTTCTTGAGTCATCATTACTGAGGATCGTAACCCTTTCTCCAATTGCCCTGATGGTGCAGGGCCTGCCACTCCCAACGTCCCTGTACTGCATGGAAAGCCGCGAAGACCGACCTCCAGACGTCTGAGATAGACACTAAATCAGTCCAACGCAAAGATGATCTTCCTTTGTTTCTCCTGCCTTCTAATTTGCGGTGGCCAAGAGTTTCTTCGGTGCAGTAACCAAGAGTTCCCAATAAGGAACTCAAGTGAAAAATATTATGGCTATAAAACGACGATTCTGAATATATATTTTATTATTTATAATCATACTTAGAATTTATAAATCATTATTAAAAAGTGAGTAAATAATCATCTCACCAAAACATATTTTATGTTGGTACCATTGCATTTGGAACATCTGACGTCAAATGTGTATTCTGTTTATCGATTAGGATGGACATTTTTATTTTTCGATTTGGTTTTTTTATTTTAAATATGCATTTTTTTAGTTTTGGCGAAATTTAATATTAATTTGAATGACTTTAAGCTCTTTAATTGTTGTTCAATAAAAATAAAAATAAACTATTATTAATGATATAAATTAGAGTATTCACGAGCAAACCAATTAAGAATACGAATATTATGATAATGTTGGTGCTCAATACTGTTATTATTCTCAGGTAAAGCTCATCCTTGTTTTGACATTTGACATTCTAACCTCAAAACTGACCGGCCATAGATTTGGATCGTTTTGGCGGACTTTGAATAATTGAAACTTTGAAAATTATTTTAACTACGAAAGCTAACTTTGGAAAAAAAAAGAAAAATACTAGTATTTATGTTTGAATTTCATTATTGATAAAAAATAAATAAAAATTGGAGTTGAGTACCTTATTGAGCAATTAATTGGTGAACTGGCCTAAAACCCTAGGAAAATGATAATTGAATCAAAATATTCTCTTTTCGACAGCTGACGGTGGGTGCAAATAAAACCTTGTGGTCCGAGACAAATTATTTACAGTGCCACACCAACCACAATGTGGGACTTTATGGGGCCCGGTGGAAACAGCGTGGCAAAACGTCGATTGTTTCTGTTTGTGGTTTGAGCGTAGATACTTCTTCCAAGGTGGTAACCCTGTTTAACCCTTTGCCACAACAACCTTTGTCGTTTCAAAAAGGTACAATGATCAATATACCTAATGGATATCTGGTAATGGTAGGTACTGAGTAATAAAAGCTGTCTGGGTGACAGATTTAATGCACCTACTAAAAGGTAAAACTTTAAAATTTAGATAAACTTACACATTGATTTACGACAAAGAACTCATTAACTATGAGATCGCAACATCGTCAGAAGCTCCAGCACGGCCAAACGATAACTTATCAATATCGGATCGATAGGCTTAACTGACGATGATTTAATATCGATTCCCCGAGCACGGTTGCGCTTGTTAGGCGTATCGATAGCCAAGCCGATATTGAGGCATCACCCTACGATAGCTACACTGGCGGGTATTGTCTATGAATCGGCATTCCTAAACGTCAAACGTACACACGAATAAATTGAAAATTTGTGTTCAATGAATGTTTACTACAATATCTTAATAATGCATTCACTGTAATATTCATTGACATGTACTTCTTGACACTGAAAGGGGAGTTAATTAGTCAATGAGACCTTTAGGCATAACTCGTGATATTCTGAACAACGGTTTGAATTTCGTTTCCCCAAGCTCAAACGAATATTCATTGACATGTACTTCTTAACACTAAAAGGGGAGTTAATTAGTCAATGAGACCTTTAGGCATAACTCGTGATATTCTGAACAACGGTTTGAATTTCGTTTCCCCAAGCTCAAACGAATATTCATTGACATGTACTTCTTAACACTAAAAGGGGAGTTAATTAGTCAATGAGACCTTTAGACATAACTCGTGATATTCTGAACAACGGTTTAAATTTCGTTTCCCCAAGCTCAAACGAATATTCATTGACATGTACTTCTTGACACTAAAAGGGGAGTTAATTAGTCAATGAGACCTTCAGACATAACTCGTGATATTCTGAACAACGGTTTGAATTTCGTTTCCCCAAGCTCAAACGAATATTCATTAACATGTACTTCTTAGCACTAAAAGGGGAGTTAATTAGTCAATGAGACCTTTAGACATAACTCGTGATATTCTGAACAACGGTTTAAATTTCGTTTCCCCAAGCTCAAACGAATTCAATTGATCGCGTATACGACGTCTTATAATCCTACCAGATTCGTTAGTCTGCCTCCGTTCATCAATAGTCAGTAATTGTGCATAACGAACGACATTATATAAAAAAATGTGTTTATTAACAGTTAACTGAAACTTATCTGTCACCCAAGAGACCGCGCTAAATTAGGCTTGCTTTTGTCTACTGGCTGTCGGAATATTTTATATCAATCGTTGACCGTCCTCGCACATCCCGCCTAACGCCGCCAAATAACCATAGATGACGGATTTAGTCAATATGGTAGTGACATAGAGTTTTCTAGGGCCCCTGGTCATCACTATCGAAAAGTCATAGCAACCACTTCAGATACTGAGTTCAGGAATACCCCTCTCAGAGAAGTTAGGAATAAACTTACTGAATCCAGATACGAGTACACTAAACTTTATGCATACCTATTCGTTAAGTCATTTAATGCAAAAAAAACATAGATAAAATACAATTAATTTAGCCTCGAAAAATGTTACGCACAAAACTATCTAAGGTGATATTTTTAATTCATTTCAAATAAAAACTCCAAAAACCTGTGTTCGTTATGAATTAACTGACTAACCATCAGCCTACTCCTAGACGGACCGCCAAACAACTCGATCATGGCATACACTTCTTGCTTCATTCACATTCATAGATCGTCTCATACATTCTCTTCCGTTATTCTGACTTTTGACATGGCCCGACTAAAGTATTTGATTCACTTGATCGTACCATGTCTTCCTAGGGTGTCCCCGACTTTTTCCATTCATTCATAGTCATATATTCTCCTTACACTCCTTTCTTTGTTCATTCGCTCTACATGCTCAAACGCTTTACGCTTACATCAGCCTTGCATTCTTTGCGAATCTCAACATTGTTGACACATATGTTTGACATACAGACATATTTGTTCGATGTAGAACAACAAAAGGTAACAAGAAATGATTGTTGCGATCTTTTGACTGTGGGATAATACACTTTCTTTTTGCTAAATATTTTCGAGAAGCAATTCAATTTGGTTCGGGCCTCATTTTTAAGATCCACATTCCCTGTCTAGTTATTATAAATCGATGGTACTGCTAATCCTTGTCAGACCTTTAAACCAACAATGTGAGAGTCAACTTTCGCCAACTGCGAATGGAGACAAGTGAGTGAGAAGAGCAAGCAGCTAGCAACTAACAGCGAGGAAGTGGGCACTTGTTGCGTGAAATATGACCCTCCGTGCGTGGTCGGGCGAGTCAACAGCGCGCGTGCCTTACCTATAGCTTAAATGCATGGCGAGTGGAGAACAATCATTGTCTGAGGCACACTGCAAACTACGAGTAAGTACTTACCAGGAGGAAATGTGCAGGATCCTGAACTTATGTTCCTGTATAAATACATATTTACTGTTTACTGGGTGGGATAACGTTTATCGTATCTACTGGATAATAATTCATTGTCTTAGCTTAAATACATTCTTGAATATAATGGAAACAATCACTCTATCATTTGTATTAGCATCTTGCAATATATCGTAAGGAATAAATACAGTTAGCATCTTTTTTTTTCAATTTAACATTAAATTTAGTTTTGATAATTATCTGCATCTCTTTATATGGTCTATAAATAATGTGTAATGATAGCCTGTCCAAAAAGAGAAAATAAATTTTTAAAAAAATAAAAAAAATCGTAAAATAGATGTAATATAAGAATAGAAAGTAATATTTGTACAGCGCCCTTGAGGTGATTTTTCACAAAAACGGCGCTATAAAAATAATCCGATTATTATTATTATTACTATAAGAGTTTTGCGTGGGTACCTAGCTTTCATAAACATCAATCTTTTTTTAATAAACGATTTTAAAATTATTTTGTATTCATCACTTTATTAATATACACATATCTACTAGAATGTAAAAGTAGCACTGTAGGAATACCACTGAATGGAGTTATTTAATCATGTTTAAGTTTATTTAGAGTAAAGCGCACTTGAAGTGAAATCACACAAAACTGCGCTATATAAATGCTTTGTTATTATTATTATTATATTATTACATGTTTCGAAAGCGATGCTTTCTTCATCAGGAATATACAGAATACTAAAAAATAATAGTGTCAAGTATAAACAGACAAATTATAAATACTGAACACAATAACGATCGAACTAAAATTCGAACGAAATCACGCACTCCTCATGCAAGTGACGAAAAAGTTGAAATTCGTCGATTTACTCAAAAAAAAAACATCACAAAAACGCGTGTTTTATTTTATTTTGATAAGCTCAGGAATAATTATTGAAATGTTTTTCGGTCATGTTCAAAAAACTTTATTTGCCTTAATGAATAATACAACAATATTCGATAAGTAGGAAATTTTTACGACAATATTCGATAAGTTGGAGATACTTCTAGGCTTATAAAAAGACTCACCCAAAAAATGGCCGGTTAAACCAAAGACCGGGGTGTGTTCTACTTGCAGTATTTGACTAAATCATCTGTGATGTCTCTAGGCCATCCAATTTTCAGACCAAAATGTATCATTACTTCCCATTGCATCGCCTTAAACACAATAATAATGAATAAATTATTATAAGCAATAATTATTGTCTGAAAAATCATACAGATTGAATAATCTTCCGAGAAAAAATACATGCTGCCGACGGGACTCGAACCCGCGACCTTTCGTTTACCGGACAAGTGCTCTACCACTGAGTTTCCAGTGAGAAAAAAAAATGTAATAAGCAATGATTGTAGTCTGAAGAACTAGTACATGTTGACTAATTTGGCGGGTAATGAATAACCTGCCGTAGCTCAGTGGTAGAGCACTTGTCCGGTAAACGAAAGGTCGCGGGTTCGAGTCCCGTCGGCAGCATGTATTTTTTCTCGGAAGATTATTCAATCTGTATGATTTTTCAGACAATAATTATTGCTTATAATAATTTGTTTAATATTTGTGCTATGCATAAAAAAAATCTTGTCTTGTAAACATTAGTTTAATCATTAAAAATAATAATAATGAATACTTTCCTTTATTTTGTAATGACTTGGCCCGTTCCAATATCGACTACACTAAGTACATAGTTACATAATATCAGTTTATTTAACAACCAAGCCCAATTAATTACCCAGTACCGAAACTATTCGCTCTAACAAGCAGATGTAAGAGATTTAAAAGACACAAACAAGATGAAAAAATAAGAATTAATGTTTATTTTTATTTCGGGTAGTTTCACATTTCTTCCCAGCAAATTCGCCATTTACTAAAATCAAGTAAATTATGTAAACTGTTACTCTCCCCTATTAATAATGCACACAGGAATGGTTTCGAGTGGTTTTGGAATTTAGAAATGTTCAACACGAGTTTTCAGAGGGAGCGAATCTAGCAGTCCACAACGATAATACATATTTTTTTACATCCCGGATGAAAATACTTCCCCTCAGGACGTATGCCATCTTTGGGGAAGTTTTATGGAGGGTCTCTTTAAGAAGAGGAAGTTCTGGGAAGGAAAAACGTATGAGAGGTGGGTAGGAATCTGGGAGTCAGTATGACAAGGAGTGACCGGCCTCTCCCGTTCCAGCCCACCATGCAAGACCTGGACAAACCTCGTGAACATGGGCACCCCTGCTAAGTCACCTATGGCAGAGGTATTTATTTATTTAACTTAAACTAGAATACACGTACATTGGTTACATGTATTCTAATATGAACATAATATATATATACAATTAAGAATTACAAATCAAACTTAAAAAATTACGAAATTAAAAATTGCGCCTTACGTATTCCGTCACTTCCTTCTTAAATTTCAAAACTGTTTCCTCTTCTTAAAAGTACCGGTCAATCTAAATATTGTTGGGTATTTTTTGGAAGATATTCATGACTCTATATGGTAATGAGTTTTGCGATTTTGTTTTCTTTCGAAAGGGAAGTCTTATTTCTTTTCTACTTCAAGAATTCACAATTTTGTTGGCCTTTAAACATTTTAAAGAAAAAAACTATTACATTTAAGTATATAATTTGCTTAAAAGACAGTATGTTTACATCCGTTATGGTAATGTTTAAGTATTTTTACTAGGTCATTTATGTATATTATGAAGTGGATTGGTTGACCCTTGTGGCACTCCTAATTTAATGGGCAGCGGATCCGACACTATTTCTCCCACTTTAGTAGTCTGATTCCTGTCTTTAATAATCTTTAAACCAATTAAAGGATGTTCCCTTTATTACAATTTTCTTTAATTTTTCAATAGTTTCAAATGCTCTCTTGAAATCAAGAAAAACGCCAATTATTAGTATCTTCTTTCCAGTCTTCTAATACTAATTTTGAGCCATTGCGCAGGATTGATTATTTCCGAACCCACCTTGTTCCTCACATAATATATTATTTTTTCTAAAAATTCTGCAAGTTGTTTTTTTACTATGAATTGGATGGTTATCCAATGAATGGTTCCCGCGGCGGCGATACACATACTTGAGATATACTATAACTTGAGATATACTATAACTTGAGATATACTATAACTTGAGATATACTGTAACTTGAGATATACTATAACTTGAGATATACTATAACTTGAGAGATACTATAATTTGAGATATATTATAACTTGAGAGAAACTATAACTTGAGAGATACTATAATTTGAGATATACTATAACTTGAGATATACTATAACTTGAGATATACTATAACTTATAGGAAGATAGGATCGGGACAGGAGATGCTCTCGTTACATTTTATACTCGTTCATCAATTTGTGGTCGTACGTATTACTTCGCTTCGACATTTTGAAATGTATATTGTGAAGAATGTCGATATTGTGAAATTGTGCGTTATATTGCGCAAAAGTACGGGGAATTGGAGAATTTATCCTGAGATTGGTCCTGCATTCGGGCAAATAAAAAAAATCGGTTTGTCGGGTTGGTCTTGATGGTATGTGAATGTTTATAAAGTTAATGAGCTCTAAGATTTGATTAAATATTAAGCGTCGCGTTTGAAGCGTGATGAAGTTATGGATTTTTAAGGATTTGGTATTATTTGCAAAGGGTAAATTAAATTTATAATTTATATGCTTAAAGAATTTATCAGTATCAATACGGGCTTGGTATAAAGGTGTTCATATCGGCGTGCAATATTCTAAGTGAGGGCGGATATGTGTAAAGGGAATATAGAGTCTTTATGTTGCGAAAAGGTTTAAAATTTAAAATCATGTGGTGTTTATCGTGCAATGTTATCAGTTATTTATTGTGTAACTTTTTATATTTTACTTTAACATCTAATCCTGAATGATTTTCCCAAAAAGGTTCATGTTAGAAGGAATATATGGATAACTGGAAAAGCTCACAAGTCTTGTACATTTTTACAAAATTAAATATAATTCGTAATAATAACATTATTAAATTAGATTTACATTAAATAAAAAAAAAATAAAAAATGCAACTATAGGATGGGGATCTGTAACATCTAAGAACATAAGCAACCTGAACACAGTTCAAAAAGTAATAATAAAAACCATACTTAAAGTACCTGTAACAGACGCATATTCATTCCAAATTTAAAGATGTTAATAAGATGAGATGAAACGATTACCCAGCCGTGATAAGAAGTCTTATCACCGTGCACATGTGGATTCGCATTGGTTTTATTCAATTCATTTGCTTTATGGTTTTGTTTTCATATTTTTATAGGTCTCTGTGCATTCCTAAAATAATATCATTGTTCACATGAGAGGTTCGCATTAATTTAATCGAGTCATTTATTTTCCATTTTTTTACGGGTTTCTTAATATTCGTAAGATGATGTATCCTTGATAAAGGATTTTATTACTGTACAAATGCGAGATTTACAATTTGTTTTAATGGATTCATCTGTGTTATAGTTTTATTGATCATCTTTGCGGGCATTTCTTTCCTGAAAATAATTGCCCCCATCAATAATAATTACCCATAAACGTGGAACAGATGTTAAATATTTTTTAAATAAATAGAGAAACAACTAGTACGGAGAGTCAGTTGTCATTCAAGAGCCGAACAAGTCTTTTACTTATCTTGCCTTCGCCTTACCTGAAACCTTCCATCTGCTGCCTCGCCAAGCCTCTGAACTCTGCCTGAGGGATCCTGGGACCTACCTAGTCAGGAGTAGCCGGCCCTGCTCGGGCTCGCCAGGACCAGGATCAGGCAGAGAACAACCTCATACAGTGCTCTCACTTTAGCACTGGGTGCGAGAGACCAGAAGAATGGCACTACTATAAGGCATCCTCAGAAGATATTGAATGTATTTGGAACCAGCGCCCTATATTTACAGTTTTTGTACACACAGGTGTCCAGAACCACATCTGTCCAGTACAGTACCCATAAGAATGCCTTCGACAAACATCTTCAAAAGTTTTGACGTACCAAATGTACTACGCCAAAAATGTACTGCTAAAATTTTTCAGAAATACGGAACCCCCCACTAAACCACGTGCTCATGACACTAGGATCTAACCAAAATGACATAAAAAAACATTCCTTGTTTTAAAACCACTTTCGGACAAAGAAACTACATATATTTTGCGACATAACTCCACAATATTCTTTCCCCGGATATAAAACAAATAGAAAAGTTTAGTGAGTACAGGTCAGGATATAAAAGGTCAATGAAACAACCTACAAAACTGCTCTAAAAACGACATAGACCATGCAACTAATTACATAACATGACAATAATTTACTCTAGTCTGTCTCCTCAGCACAGGAACCCCTAGTGAGGAGGACTAAGAAAAACACAAAAAGATCATATAATTTACAAAATATAATAACTAATACATGTACCATTTTGTATCTTCATCTTTATTCTGTAAATGTTTTTTATACTTGCATCTTATTTTGTATTTCACATGTTTATTTACATAGTCGCTAATAAAATAGTAAAATATTAAAAAAAAAAACAGGCTACGAAATACGAAGCCATAGCAACAAAGATTATAACTCATCACACCGTGTGATTTTATCTTTGCACGTAAAAAGCAGAACCTTTTCATCATAGATCCGCTTAGTAAACAAAAAGGATCAGAAGATCTTTGATAATATCAAGATTTAGACAAATGTATTATGCCACCCATCCGCGATTAAATTAAAAAATAAATAAATCTTAAATCTCATGGTCATCTTCTACAAACGATGATGATCTTGGCTCATTGTTTTGGAGACGTAAAGCTTTTAACAGGATATACAGATACAGCGTACGTGTTTACATACAAGTGTTTAGTATATAACATAAACAAACCTCGATACACCTAAGGATGTAAGTTAAGACTCATTTTGTTAAGAGCGGGAGTCTCGGTATTAGCTCAACATTTTCGTACGACTCAAAAGTACTACCAAATTGGCTCATTTAAGAGCCGGCACATATTAAGAGCTGACTCCCAGTTCATGAGCTCATAGGTACAAAACGTCCAGATGCCAGACTGTCAGGCGCCGTTCACGTACTGTACAGTGCCTATACACGTGTAAATAATAATAATAATAATCGGATAATTTGTATATCGCCGTTTTTGTCAAAAATCACCTCAAGGGCGCTGTAAAAATATTACATCCTCTTATTTATCTAATTATGTACAAACAAATACAGAAAAACATACTTACCTGGCAGGTCACTTCAGATGAACACAGTTTTATTAGAAAATTTAAGTACAGAGATGACAGTTTTACAGTTGCTATTTTATCCTCCCTTTCTATTGATGTTACATTTATCAGAAGATTGGTGGCACAAGTAAGAGTTGGTATTTATTGAAATATTTATAATTTACAATATTTATAAATGCGGTAATTATTAATTATCTCTACATACGAATGTGTGAATTCTTGAAAACAACTGCTTTAAGATGCGTCATCCAAATATGAATAGGGAAGTCCTTTTTTTTTTTATCAAACTCAATACACGTTTTTTTTAAAGTTCGTTGTCATAGTTAAATTAATTCTCAAATTTTGAATTTTTGAAACGCCCCCAAAACGGGTGAATGGGTGAATTGATAAAAAAATCACTATTACAAATCCCACGGTGGTGGGCCTTGCAGAAGTTAGAAACGTATACGATGATTTTATGTTAAAAAATTAGAACAAAGGATCTTATTTAAAGATGCGTTATCGTAGAAATGCGTAAGAATGCTATGGAACATCTGTAATATGTTAACCAGGAGTCGTAAACTCACGGCTCATAAAAAAATGAGCAGACACAAATGAACGGCTCGTTCATGAACGACTCATCGCTAGTTTATTGGCTTGCCCGTCAAAACTAACCTTGAAGCAAAAGACGAAAAAAATAGTCGTTTAAATAACGTGTTTATTCACCAGAAGAATGGATTTAAAGAACCAGGTGCAAATCATTGGAGAATTGATATTAGGATCGCCTTTTCGAAAATAGTTGTTTGATCATCCATTTGTTAATTGGAAATCGCTGCTAAGGTTTTTTCTTCTCCGTTTGAAACCTTTGTCTGAAGCCGCTGATCGAGAGGAAACAGACATTATATTTCTTGAGAAATTAGGATCATAAGTTAACCTTTAAAATAAGGTGAGATTCATTAAATTCATTAATCGTTATAGACAATACTGCACCACTATTATACGTCATTTGATAGTCTCCGTGGTTGAGTTGTTCGATCCTCGGCTGCGAATCCGGAGGTTGCGAGTTCAAATCCCGGCGTGGGCAAATAAATTTGAATTAATTAATTCGTGTTATTTCACAGTTCATTATTTAAAAATCATGCACATAAATCATATATTTGCGGCACGATCGCGAGAGTGGTAGATACTTTTATTGTCGCCCTGGTGAAAGACCACCATTCAGAATCGAAACGTTGCTTGAAATGACTTTAGCCGTGTTTGGTGACCAGATCTGAATAGCCAGATACTCCCCTATCTTCCTCTTTCCCATCTCTTTCCCCTCCCCATTTCATTCAGCCTCACAATATACCCCGATTGGGGACGTCATAGTCTCACTGGCTCGAGCCGATTGGGAGCAGTTGGCCTCTTGTACAACACATATTAAATAAAAGAGTTGTTGGAATATTTCTGTATTTTATAATTTTAGTGTAATATCACGAAAGAGAAACTTCGACATTATATAACGCTGAATGAAGTTGGGATGGCGAAGGCGAAGGGAAGTACGCACAGTCACGTCTCCTGGCTGTCTGCTTCCAGTTATCGAAGTTGTCCAAGGATGCGGTGTTTTCCTGTGCAACTACCTAAGTTAAGGTGTCCCAAAACTCCTTCGTTCTGCACCCTATTATAAAAAACCTCTTTGATCGTAAGCTACCTTCCATTGTTGCTACAGTTCTGCCTAGAAAAACCACATCAGAAATAAATTTAACAACTATTTGTTGCTATAAATGTTTCTGAAAGTAGAAAGATGATAACACAAGAAAATCCAACGGTTTAAACACTCACGGATTAACATTTCCCTTTCTGCATTTCTCAGATTAGTAATAGCAGATAACCTTGAATACTGTATTTTTGTATTTTTAAAATAATTAATTGTATTATTGACTCACCTTCTTTATTGGAACTCATTCAGTTCAACGTTCCTTGCCGTAGACTCAGAAACAATGAATTACTTTTTCTTAATAAACACTACTAATTATGGGTACCATTCTCCACTGTCCAGAATGTTGAGACTTGTTAACTCAAGCCAGGGCCTTGAAGTTTTTGGTACAAGTGTTAATGATTTTTGTAGGGCTTTAAGAAATTAGAACTCTAAATCATGGACTCTTCTAAAACCATGTTCAGGCTTTGAGTTGAATGTTCTCTCAATTGTATATTTTTGTCCTCTTTTTGTCATTGCTTCATTCTCGTCTTATGTATGTGCTGTTATTTTTCTGTAGCTCTTGTTTATTTAATTTCGTGTTATGTATTTTATATAATTGGACAATTGGTCCGTAAATAAATAAATAAAAACTGCGCCCCCATATGGACTCCCCTCTACGGTATCTACAAAGACAAAATTGAAAGAATTCAAAAGAAATTTCTGCGTTGTCTTAATTACGGAATGAGCGCACCTAGACAAGGATGCATAAATATGTCAAAACATAATATGCTCTCTATCTATGATGTGTCCATCCTCTCTAACCGGCGAACATACCTCGACCTCATGACCCTATATAAAATGTGCAACTAATAAACTTTAAAGTACCACCAAGAACAACTAGGTTTAACGACTAATTCCACATTAGCCGGACGAGTACAAATGTTGGTGTCGGGGATCCAATCAGATGGATATGCGAGTTATTAAATCGAAATCAAACTTTGATGGATTAAGACATATTCTAGTACTTTTACACATTGTGTTTTTTATTATTTAGTTTTTGTTTAACACTATTTTTAATTTAATCATTATTTTTTTCCCTTTACTTTGTTGTGAGCATTATTTGTAATGTTTATTTACCTCCTGTTACTCTATTTAGGCATTGTGCACTTTTTCATATTCTTTTTGTGTAACACAATCATAAATTCCTTAATTGTCTAAATATTATTTTAAAGGTTTATTTATCTGTATCATACGAGTATTAATCGGACAGAAATAGCTAGGATGCTGGCGAGTTCTCCAGATATTGTACATTGTTTTAATATTACTGTCCGTGTCTGTATTTTCTCCTTAAAAAATAAACCTCCAGACATACGGCATTGCTGTATTTCTATCATAACTCACTTAAAAATTTGCTAAAATTTAACTTCGTTCATCGCTTAGGAAGGTTCGTAGGTTCTAATTGGATAGTCGATGTTAACATGAGGAAGTCGATTAGCATAAATGTCATGTCATTTAAATATATGTGAACACCTTTCAAAGGCTTTCCTGGTGGATGGCAGTACCTATCCATTATAATTTATTGTTAATTGTATCCTTAATAGGTAATAATAATAATTGGATGATTTGTATAGCGCCGTTTTTGTGAAAAATCACTTCAAAGGGTAGATACTGAATATGAACACAACTATGAGATCTGTTGATATGAAATCAATATCAGAAACCAAGATATTCATTACTTTTATTTTTGTGGTCTCTAATATTCTTCTTCCAAGTTTCTACTGAATAAAGCAAGTAGAATATGACAAGTCATAACAATAGATCAACATATTGCGCAAAATATTCAATGAATATGTAAACTACTACTAGGTACTAGATATTCCTCAAAACTAAGAAATATTTTACAAAATCTTTACTACTGAAGGTTTACTATGCATTAACAAAAAAACATCTGCAATGTGGAATATAGGCTAGGGAAGGAGCATATAAAACAAACTTAACCCCATTGGAAATAATCCATAGAAGACCCAATAAAACATATTTTTAAACCCATCTGATTATTCCACAGTGAATTAATTATTCGACGAATTTAAAATTTTTAATTTAAATAAAAAATATTCCAAAAAATAAAGAAAACCTAAATTTGAAGTCATTGACAAATAACCATGTAAAACTATCATCTCTATAATTAAATTTTTCTAAAACTGTGTTCATCTGAAGCGACCTGCCAGGTTAGTATGTTTTTTTGTATCTGTTTGTACATAATTAGTTAAGAAATATTTGTACAGCGCCCTTGAGGTGATTTTTCACAAAAACGGCGCTATACAAGTCATCCAACTATTATTATTAAGCCCCCTAGCACAGAACATCGTTTAGTTGATTTTGTTGATAACGTCGGTAACTTGTGATCGTTCCAGAAAACCTAAATTTGAAGTCATTGAGCATTAAGCCCCCTAGCACAGAACATCGTTTAGTTGATTTTGTTGATAACGTCGGTAACTTGTGATCGTTCCTGAGCAAGACTGCATATCGCCAATTAACAAACAACATTTCACGTCAACTAAAATAAGCATGTTTAGTCGATATGAACTGTTTTTTTGTTTGTTAGCGATCTGCAGTCGTTCTCGGGAATGGTAACAAGTTACCGACATTATCGATAAATCCTCTATCGATGTTCTGTGCTAGGGGGCCAGGCCGAGAACCACGGGACAAATAACAATCCCTTAATACGACAGCAGCTCAACACCACTTCACATACTCAGCCACAAAATGCTTTAACGAACTCCCTAAAGAAATACAAACTGGAAAAAAATATGTAATTTTGAAGAAAAAAATTAAAATACCCTTTACGACAAACTAATTTTAGGTGAACCATATGTCTATTATATGTTCCATTGGAAAGAAAATGTATATATGTTAAAATCTAAAGAAAAAAAAAATTTATTAATTGATAAACTAAAGTTCTTAAAAACTTAAGACAAGATTTTTGTGCTTAGCGCAAAGGGTAACAATTATTTTTATAAACAATAATTATTAGCCTGAAACACTCATCCAAATTGAAAAAAACCTTTCCGAGCAAAGATAAATGTCGCCGACAGGACTCGAACCTGCACCCTTCTGATGTCCGGTCAGATGCTCTACCGTTGAGGTACGTCGGCTTATCGCAAACCCGCCAAGTTAATCAATATATACGAGTGTTTCATTCAATAATTACTGTTTTTATTATATTTTCACCTGTAAACAACCAACTTTATTAGTATGAGAAAGGCTTGTAACGGCTAAATCCCTCAAATAGATTGAGGTTAATCCCTCAATAGTGCAGGTTCGAGTCCTGTCGGCGACATTTATCTTTGCTCGGAAAGGTTTTTTTCAATTTGGATGAGTGTTTCAGGCTAATAATTATTGTTTATAAAAATAATTGTTACCCTTTGCGCTATGCACAAAAATCTTGTCTTAAGTTTTTAAGAACTTTAGTTTATCAATTAATTAATTAACTAATTAATTAACACAAGGGTACGTAGAGGGTGGAAAGATACGCAACTGCGTTCGGCAATACACTCAAATCTCCACCCTCATTCCACACTCTACTGTTATTCCGACTTTTGGCATGATTCTGCTAAGTATTTCATTTGTGTATTTGGTTTATATCTTCCTGGGACATCCCCGATTCCTTGTTCCATCAACTTATTTATTTTAGAAACAAACAGTTAGTTAGTTAGTGCTAGGGAATGATACACGGTAAAGATAAATAGGTATATGAAAAATGTGTATAGTTTAGAAGTGTATGTGTCTGTATGTGTGGGTGAGAGCGTGTATGTGTAGTGCTATGTACTGGAGAGTTGTGATTGCGCATTGATGTTGCGAGTAATATTTTTCTTAAAAGACAGAAGGGAGTCAAAAAAACATGTCGAGATTTAGATTCGGACAAAGATTATTAAATGTTTAGAAAACACGGGAAATTTGTGAATTTGCTGCAGCGTTTGTTTTGTTGTTTAATGTGTAAAATAGTTTGGTGTTGCGGGTACGTTTTGATGATATGTTAAGGTTAATTTGAGACAGGAGTTCAGGGAAGTCGATTTCATTATTTAAGATTTTATACAGGAATACAGTGTCGGCTACCGTTCGCCGTAATTTCAGAGATTGGAGTGAACATTGATAATTATTGTTGTATTTGAACCGGAGAACCTTAGTGAATTCATTTTGTTTTCGTTCTATGTGAAAAAACATTAATTTAAGATGTAATCGTTGAATCACCACTACTAATTACTTATTACCATCGTAAAATGTAAACGTACATGTCACGTGTGGTGTACAAATAATAATGGATTCTTATTTGAAGAGACGTGGTGCGATGCAAGTAACATCAATTAGCGGATATTAGTTTGGAATTTGCAATTTGAAGAGTTATTATTATTAGTATTGCCATGGAGTGTAAAATGTCAGAAAACACAATCTTCTACGGTCTAAAGGTCATTCCCTCCAAGTGGTTGTACGTGGAGACACTCAATGGTATGACGAATGACCTTTAGCTATACCTAAACAAATATTTATATCCTTGGTCTTAATCATCTATTATCTTTTAGGGCCGGCTTTATAACGATCCGTTAGTAAAGCTTGATACCATTTTTAACTTATATTTGGTCTATCGCCAAATTTCACCGTTTTATAAACATTCGTCAGATTATTGGTCGTTAGACAGCTGTCAGTTATTGCCCGACGTTCGCTTATTTGAAACCGTGCACTATTGTAATTAAAAGGGCAATATACCATTTACATTTGTGAAATGGATCCCCTATCCAGCAGTAAAAGTGATGACGAGCGAATGCCAATTATTCAAGACAAAAAAAAACGGACAAATAACGGATCATTGACGAAACGATTCGTTACGAAACAGACTATTAATATGCGACTTATAAAATTTATAAAACTGACCATTAATATGTGATCTGAAGCTTTTGGGTTTTTAAACCGAACCCTTCACTGTTTTCTTTTAACTTAGATAAGCAATATTTAAGATTCCTTTTTTTAAAGAAAATCAGATATTCCCTGGTTAAGAATAACCTGTTGGTTGTATGGTGATGGAGGATGGAGGAGCCAGCCGAGGAATTGAACTCACGATGACTGGATTCGACCCAGAAGAGATGCCAACTCAGTCACTGATCTATCCCAAGGGTCTTGGTAATGGGACTCCTACGGTTTCTATCTTACTTAGGTCAAAATTATGTTACTATAAAACTGATAACAGAATTTAAAAAAATATATATTTACGTTTTTGAAATATACAGATAATTATTTAATTATTAAATTATTGGTTTAAACAACAACAAAAAATATTATAAAAAATAACATAAAGGCCGAGCTCAAAACGTGGTACCTGGTGAGTGCTTTCTAACGTAGTTCTGACGCAAATTATCACAAACACATGTGAGAATTATCAGTTATTCCGTAAAAATGTCAAAAAGATGTCCAAAAAGCTGGTAGTTCTGTGTGATGCTGTTAAATTATCAAAAATGATTTGCTAATGCTCCCAGGTGTATTTAAAGGCCATGTTGAACATGGTAAAACAAAATAGTTGATAAACAATGAATGGTTTGATATGTGGGAATTCGACATGGGCATTGAATACTTCTTCAATGCCATCAGTCATTCGTAGACTTACTTAGCATACTTGCATAATATAATGATGTAAATATTTAACTGGGAGAAGCACATTTGATATATAAAATGGGCGCTGGACGCAGCCAGCCTGAGTTATGGTGATTGTTCAGTTTTTGTCATTCCTATGGTACACATGGGTTTAGACACATACCTCTCAGGGATTTCATTTCCATCACATTCAGTTTACTTTCGTTCATCCTTTGCAGTCTGAGTTATGGTGATTGTTCAGTTTTGTCATTCCTATGGTACACATGGGTTTAGACATATACCTCTCAGGGATTTCATTTCCATCACATTCAGTTTACTTTCGTTCATCCTTTGCAGTCTGAGTTATGGTGATTGTTCAGTTTTTGTCATTCCTATGGTACACATGGGTTTAGACACCTACCTCTCAGGGATTTCATTTCCATCACATTCAGTTTACTTTCGTTCATCCTCTGCCAGTTCCATGCCTCAATGCCATATGTTAGACTGAATTATACACATACTTGGCTTAAACTAATAAATTTACATTTATACTCCAGACTGGTTTCAGACGAACCCTTCGTTTTCAAAGGTATAAAGGCTTGTACCTATACTACACCCAGAAGGTAATACTTTTTCAGATATAGTAGATATGTTCAACTGCACGGAATGCAAATACAAGAATACCATAATAGCATACATCCTCAATCATTAATTATACAAGAGACGTGTCTAGAGCTAGTATGAGTGGATGTCTTGTTTGTTTTATATATTATCGATTTTCGAGCAATACATTTGTAAACTTGTTTAGCAAATATGTGTATGGAATATAGCTGTATGACAGTTATGTCTCTAACGCCTTACAGACAGCTATACTCGTACATAATAAATTTCGACCCAACCTTCTCCGATGGAACCCAAAAATTGTCAAACAAAGGTGATATTTCACTTTTACCAGGTGTCTCAGGAAGTCTCCCGTGCAGGATCTGCACTCTCTGCTAATTCAACACACATTTTCTGCACTGCTTTGCTGCTGCACCACATTACCATTACAGCATTACAAAGAGCCAAATAATTCCATCTTCCACAGACTTGACTTTCTGGTTTAGGAACTGATAAGAAGTTGAGTAAAATACAGACATGAGTACGTACATATAATCGTTTTTCCATAAGAAATCAGAACATATTTGTTGTTATTTTTGCATTTACTAACGTTTTCATCCCCCCCCCCCCCCCGGACCCTCTATATTCCCCTCCTGGGAGTGGAATTCATCACTAGTTGCGGACCCTACTATAAGGCATGATAACATACATAAATAGCAATATTAATTTAGCTACCCATCACCTTTGTTGCAAATTGTATTGAATTATTATTTATCGGGACTTTTTTTATAATATTTTTTCTCTTGTAAAATTAAATAAAATAATAATAAAAATATATAGATTTTATCGTTGAATTTATTTGAGAGAGATTTTAAAGAATTTAAATATTATGTTGTTTTATTTTGTGAATACGATTTATACTATCGATGTACCCACTATAATATATTTGACACCGTGTCTCTTTTGTAAATTAAATTTTTAACATAACATATGTAAAACCATACACAATATAATAATAAAAAAACAATGTATAAGTAACGTCGGCAATGTTTTCCAGTTGGGACTCAGTTGAAAAACTCTTTCAAATTCATAAAAATAAATATAATATATTTGCATATGCGGAAATAAAAGAATAAGTTCTGGGTTCTTAGTTTGAAAGAAAGCAAATCTAGGAACCTAACAATCTATATTTTAAATATCCATTTTATACAGTTGGCACCTTTGACAAATGTCATTTAATACTAACATTAAAAATGGCGTCAATTCTTCTTCAATATTTACACTTTTTATATAAAGATAGCAAAAAATTAATCGAATTTTTTCCTATCTTTCCGCGTAATCAAATATTTTTTATATTTTTTATGAACCTGAAACCATTTTCCTTTTTTTTTAATTATGTGTTTTTCTACCGAGTCCCAACTGGAAAAAAAATTACCATAATTTTTTTTAATCGTATAGCATATTTAAATAACGTAATTGCAATAAGAAGCAAGTAATTCAGTTTGGGTAGACGCCAAAGAATGTACTTACATTAAGACTTCTCAAAAATTAATATATACACAAATCAGAAGAACCACACGACGCCATATTTAATATTAATTGACGTGGCATTTACCGATAGGTACTGCCAACCCTATTATGTCATATAACTGTTTTTCCTCTTTTTAAATAACGCAAACCTTAATTGAACCCAAAAACCTATTTCATAGGTTCTTGGGTACAATTAAGAACGTAAAAGCTATTTCATAGATTCATGGTTTGGGTTAACCGCCCGTCCTTTGGGTTATTATTAAAAAGTATGTAAAAAAATCGTTATTTTTTCATTAGATTTCGCAATAACAATACATGTGACTAGTGACGTAACTTGTATGGGAAAGACGAAAATACCCGAACATATCCGTTAGCTTCGGCTGACCTCCAAATACTAAACGAGATGACGCAGGAACAAACTTGATGTATACGAATGTTTTGTGGGTTTCGGGTATAGCTTCTTTTGTACCTGAACGTACGGGATACGGCTTGTTGCGTTCGGGCGATAATATAGCGGCCGTATCACGTACGTTCGTATGGGTAGGGCGGTTTTAAAGAAAAAATAAAAACATCGTATAAATGTTTGCTAATTAGTAATTTTAAATGCACTATTTGGTGTTTCCCCGAACTGAAATGTCCATTTCTTATTGTAATTAAGTTCAATCAAAATATTTATAAAAATTAAAATGCGTTTTAAGAACGCCATACGATTGTAAAAGATTACCAATATAAGATATAGTAAGCATAACGACCGTAGAAAGAATTTATTTGATGCGATATATCTAATGTAAGCCACGCCTGTAGATATTATCTAAAACGTATACATAAAATCGCAGGACTACACAGCGCCACCTGTCGGAATAACGTATTATTCAATCATCTCTCTCCACCACTCTAAAAATCATCAAGGTTATGTTTGTAGTTTGTACTAGTAATTCAGATGCTGTAAGACAATCGAAAGAACTTTCGGGGACTCATCCTGAACCATAAATAATCAGTATCACCTTTTCAATTCATAAGGTCTCGCCACTTTGCATATTCACCCTCCCAACTCCCATCTCCCGGCACGTCCACCGTCCACTGGCCAGACGGAGCGGCCGTGACCGGCCTGCAGATGAGTGAACTTCTGTGCTCCCCCCTTCGTCAGGTCCCGGAGACCAGAGAGTAAGACAATTGGCAACAATGAGAAGACAAACGGCGCGCGCACGGGGCCTGCCTTCTAATCTCTGACCCGCCAATGTCAGACCATCTTTGCAGCCAATCTTCAAATTAGCATGTGTTTACTGGTGGGACAATAATAGATATGTGTGTTTGGTAATTATCCGGTCTTGTACTGCCGGAGCAGGCCCCTCTCTTCAAAACAGAAGTCGGAAATCTGCGATGAAGTGTTTTGTCAATGTCACAGAATTCTTTGTTGCGAATCTGTAATAAAGAAAAAGCATGTTTCAGTATATTCTCTCAAATATTATTCTCATCTTCTGCTCGTAGGTGTTAATATATGTTTTTGTAGAATGCAATCATTTTGTCGTTATAATATATGACTGCTGATATGTACTCTGTGAATTCTTTATTGTCGTTTGAGTGCCATAATGTTTGCCAGCGAAAGTAATGGCCTGTGTCAACCATTACTATCGCTAAACAAAGAAACAAAGAAACTATTATTTTTATAAACAATAATTATTAATCTAAAACACTCATCCAAATTGAAAAAAACCTTCCGAGCAAAGATAAATGTCGCCGGCAGGACTCGAACCCGCACCCTTCTAATGTCCGGTTAGATGCTCTACCGTTGAGCTACGTCGGCTTATCGCAAAACCGCCAAGTTAATCAATATATACTAGTGTTCCATTTTAATAATTACTGTTTTTATTATATTTTCACCTGTAAACAACCAACTTTATTAATATGAGAGAGGCTTGTAACAGCTAAATCCCTCAAATAGATGGCGTCGAGACAAATTATGTCTACATTTTATTGGTGAAAATTGCTTTGACTTGTCAAATATTTATTAATTGATAAACTAAAGTTCTTTTAAAACTTAAGACAAGATTTTTTTGTGCATAGTGCAAAGGGTAACAATTATTATTTTTATAAACAATAATTATTAATCTAAAACACTCATCCAAATTGAAAAAAACCTTCCGAGCAAAGATAAATGTCGCCGGCAGGACTCGAACCCGCACCCTTCTAATGTCCGGTTAGATGCTCTACCGTTGAGCTACGTCATAATTATTTTTGTGCATATTTGGATGAGTGTTTTAGATTAATAATTATTGTTTATAAAAATAATAATTGTTACCCTTTGCGCTATGCACAAAAATCTTGTCTTAAGTTTTTAAGAACTTTAGTTTATCAATTAATAAATATTTGACAAGTCAAAACAATTTTCACCAATAAAATGTAGACATAATTTGTCTCGACGCCATCTATTTGAGGGATTTAGCCGTTACAAGCCTCTCTCATATTAATAAAGTTGGTTGTTTACAGGTGAAAATATAATAAAAACAGTAATTATTAAAATGGAACACTAGTATATATATTGATTAACTTGGCGGGTTTGCGATAAGCCGACGTAGCTCAACGGTAGAGCATCTAACCGGACATTAGAAGGGTGCGGGTTCGAGTCCTGCCGGCGACATTTATCTTTGCTCGGAAGGTTTTTTTTTCAATTTGGATGAGTGTTTTAGATTAATAATTATTGTTTATAAAAATAATAATTGTTACCCTTTGCGCTATGCACAAAATCTTGTCTTAAGTTTTTAAGAACTTTAGTTTATCAATTAATAAATATTTGACAAGTCAAAGCAATTTTCACCAATAAAATGTAGACATAATTTGTCTCGACGCCATCTATTTGAGGGATTTAGCTGTTACAAGCCTCTCTCATACTAATAAAGTTGGTTGTTTACAGGTGAAAATATAATAAAAACAGTAATTATTAAATGGAACACTAGTATATATTGATTAACTTGGCGGGTTTGCGATAAGCCGACGTAGCTCAACGGTAGAGCATCTGACCGGACATCAGAAGGGCGCAGGTTCGAGTCCTGTCGGCGACATTTATCTTTGCTCGGAAAGGTTTTTTTTTTCAATTTGATGAGTGTTTCAGGCTTATAATTATTGTTTATAAAAATAATTGTTACCCTTTGCGCTATGCACAAAAATCTTGTCTTAAGTTTTTAAGAACTTTAGTTTATCAATTAATAAACAAAGAAACGTTTATTTCATTCCAAACATTTATTTTTTCAAAACATAACTAAATAATAAATTTCTTATGTACGTACCTACTTGTGTTTTCCATTTTGAAAATATTTTGCCTAAACAAATCTTCGTCTTTTGAAAACGTAATCTGTAGCTAACCAGAGTGGTATATCTATGGGCTAACCTCAATACAACATGGAGGGTTCAATGTTTTTCATACTCATTTTAAAACATTATAGCAATAGTTTGACACATTGGATTTCATTCAAACTACTCTCTAAACCTTCCCAGCACTAATAAGAACAAACTGTGCTATTTTTGAGAAAATCGAGGACAGACAGACAAATCGATAAAATTTATTATTGAAAATAGTGGTATAATGCAATAATTGTAGGGATGTAATGCAAAACTGCCTATTTCCAAAATGAGCGAAATTGAGGTATACCTATATGCAGCCAGGGTAATTAGAGGCTAAGAAAGGCTATTATTTTTACGATAATAATACAAAATCCTTTTGAATTTTCATCTTAAAAAAACACCCTTTTTTATAAAACGTCCTATTTCCAGCAAAAAATATCTACCCTTTTCACAAAAGTGACTAGTTTTCATGTTATGGCAAAGCGTACTATAACCAATAAAAAATTGATAGAAATAATTTACTATTTTGCCTAAAATGTACAGGTATATTTAACAGTCGCCAAATTTGAAAACAGTAAAGAAAATTAATTTTATGTTGTTTTCCTGGCTAGAAACTAAATCAAGAAAACGACCTAATAAAGTCTTCTCCGTAAATACATTTTTTAGAGGCTAGGATATAAAGTAAAGAGTCATGTTTGCAGAATATAATAATTAAAAATATTACTTAGAATACTAACAAATCACAGCAATTATTTAAATTTTTTTTCACTTCTGTAAAAAAAACTTTTTTTTGGTACTTAAAACAGGCAATATGCCCAAAACTTACATACATGAATGTCTTATGTTGCAATAATAATCAATAAGTACAATTAACAACAACAACCATTATCTCGCAAAAATGATAATAAGAATGAAAAAGAAGTGAAAGGTCGAAAACATATTATAAAGTAGGTGTATAAACTAACTCCTTATTGTCACCTGTGCTGATGGTACACTGTTTTGGTACTTGATAAAGGGCATCATCACATTATCAGTTTGATATTAACGATGTGTTTATAGTACTTGTAGTCGGTACCGTTTTTTGGCTCTACTGAAAAGTTTTGGAAATAGGCGTTTTGTATAAGAGCCCCACAATTGATATTTTGTTTGAATTATTATCAATACTTCTTTTTTAGTGCACTTTATGTTCCTATGTAGCCACATCGCATACATATATGTTCCTATGTAGCCACATCACATACATGTATGTTCCTATGTAGCCACATCGCATACATATATGTTCCTATGTAGCCACATCGCATACATATATGTTCCTATGTAGCCACATCACATACATGTATGTTCCTATGTAGCCACATCGCATACATATATGTTCCTATGTAGCCACATCGCATACATATATGTTCCTATGTAGACACATCACATACATGTATGTTCCTATGTAGCCACATCGCATACATGTATGTTCCTATGTAGCCACATCGCATACATGTATGTTCCTATGTAGCCACATCGCATACATATATGTTCCTATGTAGCCACATCGCATACATATATGTTCCTATGTAGCCACACCGCATACATATATGTTGTTCCTATGTAGCCACATCGCATACATGTATGTTCCTATGTAGCCACATCGCATACATATATGTTCCTATGTAGCCACATCGCATACATATATGTTCCTATGTAGCCACACCGCATACATATATGTTGTTCCTATGTAGCCACATCGCATACATGTATGTTCCTATGTAGCCACATCGCATACATGTATGTTCCTATGTAGCCACATCGCATACATGTATGTTCCTATGTAGCCACATCGCATACATATATGTTCCTATGTAGCCACACCGCATACATATATGGTTCTATATTTATCATTTGTCCATACTTGACATTATTAGTTTTTAGTTTTCTATATATTCCTGATCCGGAAAGTATCGCTTTCGAAACATGTTGATATGTATATATTGATAAAGTGGTAAATACAAAGTAATTTTTAATTCATTTGTTAAATACAGATATATACACAGCGCCCTTGAGTTGATTTTTCACAAAAACGGCAGTTTACAAATCATCCAATTATTATTATTATATTTGCATGTGATGTGGCTTCATAGGAGATCTTATGAAAAGAAACAATTGTACCGCATTTTGCAGATAATGTAAGAAACAGTCGAAAAACTTGATGATAAACAGGAGGAAATAATAAAAATATCAGTACATCTAACAAATTATATCTAACACTTCATAAAAAATATGCCATACCAGATTTATCTAGAGTTCATTATAAACTAACTTGTAATTTATTTTTTTTAAATTTATTTTTTTAACAAATTTTAATATCCAAAATTATCAGGAGATGACAAAAAAATAGTTTGTTGTTATATGTAGATATTCTCAGTATGTGCCCGCAGTAGATAATGCCTTTTTTGGCTATCGTTGTGTTGTTTTTGTGTTTGAGATTTTCATTTTTTACCAGGTGAATGTCGTTGATGTTTTTTTCAATTAAATTAACACTTTGTGGTGTCAAGTGATCGTAATGTCTTTGTCCGTACGTGCTATTTATCTTCGGAGTGATGTATTGATGTCTATGTCTTGTTCTGTAATTGTATTGTGTAGTATGATGGTTTTATTAATTTTTTTGATAGTGTATGGAGATAGTTTTGATATATACGAGTATTCGCTGTATATGCAGTACAGAGAAGTCCTTAAATAATCGAATCGTTAAGAATGTACATAAACTTGAACATTAAAAGAAAAACAATAATAAAAGATGTTAAGTATTGAAGCTAAAATAATTTAATGCTAAAAGGTAATTGGTCAGCTGATACTTAACAACATAATTACAAAAGATACATTATGCAATCATAAATGACGCATTAAGATTTTCTCCTTTGGTTTCTATATCACATACTCGTACTCGTACATGCACATTTCCATAGCAACTTTAACGATAATTTTATTACAAGTCAGTGTGTCCATAAAATCAGCATTAAACAAATTGATCCAACTTCATAAATTAGTAGCATAGCTTACACCTATTTATTACTTATCATGAAAACCGTAAATCTCGCAAAGCAGCTACCAAGATTGAATACTAAAAATATCAAAAATCTGTTATGCGTACGTGTTAATCAAGTGCCTAGTTGTAAATTAAAGACTGACGTATTTTTAATGGATCGGAGAGGTTAACTAAACTTGGCTAATTCATCTAGCGCAATATTTGTGAAGTATCACCCCAATCAGTGGTGGCTCGTGGGTCCCAACGTGTGTGGGGTAGCGATGGATCATGATCAATCTTTTAGTACGACTCAAAAGTACGACTCAATTGAACGACTGCTCATTTAAACGACTCCCAGCTCTTTTTTTATAATTGAACGCTTTGCGAGGAAGACAATTACAAGGAAAAGGCGATTTTTTGTATTTCTGAAATGTACACATTGAAATATCCATATATTAGATGTTAGATAAATATTTTTTTTTGTAAATAAATCAAATTCGCAGATGTAAATATAAATTAAAAATACATCAAAAAACGATTAGGATGTTTTGCATTGTTTCTTTGAAACGAACCGTCAAATTCGAAGGTGAAAATTTTTTTATGCGAAGAACAAAATTTCAAAAACATAGTTACCAACTTGGTATTACCATAAAAAATGTAGTTCCGCTTTATTAAATGTCTACATTTTTGTAAGTCCTAAATACAGTGGTGCCTCGCATAACGAACGCCTCGCACAGCGAACGCTGCACACAACGAACTTCCTTTTCGTTCATTTCACGATTCATACAACGAACTTCGCTTCACACAACGAACTTCGCTTCACACAACGAACTTCGCTTCACACAACGAAGTCGCCCACTTCACACGATCACTGCCGATTTATTGCATCCTTCCGCGCAGGCAGTCGTTAGTCACTGAGCAGTACGCTTAACTTACGCACGTGTCGCAGCAATCGTTCATCATTACAACGAAGTCGCCCGATCTTCTTCGATCACTGCCGATTAATTGCATCCTCCCGCGCAGGCAGTCGTTAGACTCGTTAGTCACTGCGTAGTACGCTTAACTTACGCACGTATCGCAGCAATCGTTCTTCATTACGAATTAAATCGCACACGTATCACGGCAGTCGTCCTTTTAAGATAAACTCAACATTTTTTTTATATGATGGGTTCTAAAAAATATGTCATCTTACCATATTTTATGCTACAGAACGAATTATTTTTTTTAACATGTATTGTTATGGGAAAACGCGTTTCACATAACGAACTTTTCGCATAACGAACTTGCTCCTGGAACGAATTAAGTTCGTTGTGTGAGGCACCACTGTATTATTAATTATTTTTTTGACGTTTCGGTTAGTTGGTAGAAAGGTCAAAGCGTCGAGTTCCCGCTGTGGCGTTGCGGGTTCGATGCTCTGTTATTACTCAAGAAACTTTTTTTCGTTTTATAGTGATGATAGTATGAGGATTTTAAATATTGTCGGGCATTTTTGTCAGGTTTTTCGTAACCGAGGTCATAAACAAAAAAATGTCTGTGAATAGCTTAGAGCTTTTGATATTATAACAGTAAATCCAAAATTTTTGCGCTACTGCAAAAATAATATTAGGTACACAGCACAAACGTATGTGGTAAAACAACGGGCTAGCTATGAAAATGAAAATTAGGTTTTGCAACGTTATCAATTTGGATGACGTTCTGTTGTCTCCGGATCTTACGTCTAAATAATCGACCAGCAAAATCTTAACAATTCTAAAATGAATCATTTTAATCAGTTGCATGCGTCAAAAGACATTTTTTTATTTCATTTTGGAGAGATGTCCGTATTTTACTGCCAAATAATGATCACATCATCAAAGTGTAGATTCTCAGGTTGTTTGCCCGCAGAAGTGTTAAATGCAGATGGCATCAGAGTCACAGTCGCAGTGCATGTGATATTGTGATGTGATAGGACCTCTACCTGTTGATCACACGAGCTGGTGGCATTATCATTTGCATACGAATCAGGTGCCATTCTGGGACCTCCGGCAGAGAGGGACTTGGAACATAAATATTTCATTGTATTATTGACTCACCTTCTTTGTTGCAACTCGTCCAGTACAACATTCATTGCCGTAGACAGTGAAACAATGAATTTATTTGACTCAATCAACACTCTAATAATTATGGGTGCCTACTCCACTCTCCAGAATGTCGAGACTTGTTAACTCAAGCCAGGCCCTGAGATTTTTGGTACCAGTCTAAATGATTTTTGACAGGCTTTACGAAAATAAACGTCGAAGAATATCATATCAGTATGTTTAAAATCATGACTTTTTCAGACTTTAACTTGAATGTTCTCTCAAACGTATATTTTTGTCCTATTTTTGGTCATTGCTTCATTAATGTATTATGTATGTGCTGTTCTTTTCTGTAGCTCTTGTTTATCTCGTTTCGTGCTGTGTATTTTGTGTAATTGAACAAATGTCCGTTAACACCAAAATAAATAATGAAGTTACATTCCTCATTTTTTAAAAATAATTATTGTTGTACTCGTCTTTGCGATGGGTATTATCGTCACAATCTGCACTCAGTAAGACTACCCTGAGCATAGGTTGGATTTTCAATACCATCGGGGAGCGGTCTTGCTTGGGAATGACATTCAGTGTTCCCCACAGATGAGATGGCTGATGACCTGACGACCTGACGACCTAAAGAGAGCTGCCAACTTCGGATGGGTGAAAGCCGATAAAACAGGAGACATGTGAAAGAACGCACAATCCAAAGAGGAGGACAATGTGTTACACGGTTTGATTAATATTTGTTAATAGCATGGCTGTAAGTTAATTTGCTCATATTATATTATTTGGATAACTTAATGCAAGTGTACTACTGAACACTATTTTTTTTTTTTTAAATAAGAAAATATTATTTAAAATCTAATTTCTAATTTCTAAAATTTCAAATTTAACTAATTGTAAACCGGTTGTATTCGTATGTAAACATTTTAAACCTTTATTTATGTCAAAAGAATGATTTGTTCCCAAAATATGGTTGGAAAATTCAGACTAATTATTATTAATTAAACACCTTAGGCCATCCTTAATTCTAGTATTAAAATTTCTTGAAGCCT
The DNA here is from genome assembly GCA_022606495.2 of Halesus radiatus. NCBI lineage: Eukaryota > Metazoa > Arthropoda > Insecta > Trichoptera > Limnephilidae > Halesus > Halesus radiatus. The sequence goes on along the minus strand of JAHDVE020005791.1, from coordinate 13,727 downwards.
TTCCTATATAAAAAGTTACAATAGTTACGAATTTATTTATTGACCCCCGATTTATTTAAAATACATATTTTTTTTGAATTTATTATTAGTATGAAAGCTGGTTGGTTAGTATTTGGGATGTTTTTTTATAAATAAATTTGAAGTATCATCATTTAAAAATAATGTTTTTTCTCCATTGTTTACCAACGTCAATTATTTGTGGATGAACATAAGATTTAATAAACTTTTTGTTTAACATATTGTCTAATAATTTAGTATACCTTTGTTGATTTAAATTCTTTGCTAACATTATTTTTTGATATAGGAACATTAACTAATCTACGAAGTATGGAATGAAAAGCTGATAATTTTCGGACAAACTAAGTTGTGTAAACGAAATAATTATTATTGTTTTATTATAATAGTAATTCTTATTGATTTATTATAATAGTAATTATTATTGTTTTATTATAATAGTAATTCTTATTGATTTATTATAATAGTAATTATTATTGTTTTATTATAATAGTAATTCTTATTGATTTATTATAATAGTAATTATTATTGTTTTATTATAATAGTAATTCTTATTGATTTATTATAATAGTAATTATTATTGTTTTATTATAATAGTAATTCTTATTGATTTATTATAATAGTAATTATTATTGTTTTATTTTTCATGACTTGTTATTTCTAAATAACATTTATAGTCATTTTTATTTATATAATTTTACCTTTTTAATTAATTAATTACGTACTTTCATCACTTAATATTAAAAACAATCATGTTTGTAATTTGTCCATTCTTATTTTTCTATGTCAATTCTTGTAATTATTTCTCACTATACTTCGTAGCCTGATGAGGGAAGCTTCGCTTCCGAAACATGTTAATGTTCATATATTAGATAGTGGTTTATATAAAACATTTATCATTAATTTTATTCATTTCAGAAAAGATTATTTTATATAGTCAGATTTAAAGTTCAGCCAAATAGAAAATGGATTAACTGGAATTTTGTTGTTGTTGTTGTTGGTTTTGTAATTGAAAATATTAATGCGAGGATTGGCTCTTTTCGAAAAACTTTTACATTGATTTACTTCTTATAGAAAAGGATTTTAGTTGATTTTGAACATTCAGAAACGTTAGAAAGCAATTGACATAAACAGCAAAATGACCAAAAAGTGGATTTGGCTGATTTTGAAATCTAACGACCCCCTTTTGGACTTATCGTAAAAATATTATTTATAAGTGAATTTTATTTTGTTTTGGGCACTTGAAATGATAAGTTTGATGTTTGAAAGGATGAACAAAGTATGTATGAAGAATGAGCTAATAATAATAATAATAATAATAATAATAATAATAATAATAATAATAATAATAATAATAATAATAATAATAATAATAATAATAATAATAATAATAATAATAATAATAATAAAAATAATAATAATAATAATAATAATAATAATAGTAATAATAATAATAATAATAATAATAATAATAATAATGATGATGATGATGATAATAATAATAATAATAATAATAATAATAATAATAATAATAATAATAATAATAATAATAATAATAATAATAATAATATAATAATAATAATAATTATTATTATTATAATCATAATAATAATAATAATAATTGGATGATTTGTATAGCGCCGTTTTTGTGAAAACTCACCCAAAGGGCGCTGTATGATGTAAGACTAAAGTCATGGTGTTTGAAAGAGAGAGGACGATAACAGTCTGAAATATAGTTGTGAATTATGATTACTTGGAGCAGGTCGATGAGTTTGTATATTTGGGAACTATGTTTTCGAGAGATGAAAAGACTGATAGGGATATTGAAATAATTGTGAATGCAGGAAACTCCATTAACGGAGGACCGAATGCGGTTGGCTATAACAAAAATGAATCTAAAGAAGCGAAATTAGCAGGCCACAATGGAGTGCCGATACCAACCCTTATGTATGGCAGTGAGGCATGGAACTGGCAGAGGAGGGATGAAAGTAGACTGAATGCTGTAGAAATGAGATCTCTGTGGAGAATGTGCCTTAAAACCATGTATGATCGTGTTAAAAATATTGAGATCCGTAAAGAATGCCAGACTGATGTAAGCGTAATGAGCAAAATTAAGAAAGGGACGCTTAGATGATTCCGGCATGTGGAACAAATTAACGAAGAAAGGAGTGGAAGGAGAATATATGACGCGAATTTGAACGTAAGAAAAAGCCGGGGACGTCCGAGGAAGACATCGCACGATCAAGTGAATCAAATACTCGAGTCGGGCAATGTCAGAAGTCGGAATAACAGAAGAGAATGTATGAATGTGAATGAAGCGAGAAGTGTATGCCGAGTTGTTTGGCGATCCGTCCTCTCTGCCTACCCCTGCGAGGAAACGGCGTGATGGTTAGTTAGTTAGTCACTTGAATTTCCGTTTATAAATGCTGTAGCTAATTAGTTCAATAATAAACAGCCCGTCATTAGGAGTTTTACTAATTATTAGCTGGTTCCATCTCTGGAAGTTTGACTTCTGTAGAATATTATTAAGCAAAGAAAAGGATACGTTTTTAGATGAACATTCATTTAATGAGAACCGATTCGCTAAGTTCAGGGTCCCGGGTCCCCGGGGTCGGCCGAGCAATGCCTCGTTGCTCTCTGTTCCTCGTTGGCATTGACCAGTGGCCAGGTGCCAGGTGATGTATTTACGTATACATTATTGTCGGTATTTCCCTAATGTCACACGGAATTTCTTAAAATATGAGAGTATAATGTTGATTTAGCGAATTACTTGTCTAAATATGACGTACGAAGTTGTACCTACGAATAATGGCTAGATTAAGCCCAATATGTTTTGAATGTGAAATGTGCTGCTAAAAGTTTACTGAGTGTAATGATTTGTAATGAAATTAGATGAGATTATTTTTTTTTTAATTTTACTGTATTATTAAATTTTTTTTTTGAATACAGGTATCTTTAAATTATTATTATTCTTTTAGTATTAAATAATGTAACGTGTTTAATTGTTAAAGAAGATAATATAAACAAATCCTAAATGAAACACGAAACCGAAAAAACCACTGATACATTTTTTATTTTCTGTGGTTTTTTTCGGTTTGGTGTTTCATTTAGGATTTCTTAGTATTATCTTCTTCAATGATTAAATATTCCAATGGAATTTATAAGCTTCAATAAGTCAACTAATTTAGTAACCAACCATCACGCCGCACCCCGCAGGGTTAGGCAGAGAGGACGGACCGCCAAACAACTCAATCTTGCAATACACTTCTTGCTTCATTCACATTCATAAAATATCTCATACATTCTCTTCTGTTATTCCGACTTCTGACATGGCCTGATTCGAGTATTTGATTCACTTGATCGTGTCAGGTCTTCCTCGGACGTCCCGACTTGTTTTACATTCACGTTCGCGTCGTATATCCTCCTTCCACTCCTTTCATCGTTCATTCGTTCTACAGTGGAATGTGCGTTAAAACCAAGTATGATCTTGTAAAAATATTGAGATCCGTAAAGAATGCAAGGCTGATGTAAGCGTAATGAGCAAAATTAAGAAAAGGACGCTTAGATGGTTCGCGCATGTTTTTTTTTATATGAATACCGCACAAGAGTCCCGGCTGCTCCCAACCGTCTGGAGCAAGTGAGACTATGGCATCCCCAATCAGTGTACGTTGTGAGGCAGAAGGTATTGAAGAGCGGAAGGAGGCGGGGAAAAGGAAAGTGGGGAAGTACCTGGCTATTCAGCTCTGGTCACCAAACACGGCTAAAGCCATTTCAAGCAACGTTTTGATTCTGAATTGTGATCTTTCACCAGGGCGATACTGACAGTATCTGCCTTTCTGGAAAGTGCCGCAAATATGCTACATATTAATTAATAATAAATAATTTGTCAAACAGCACAATTTAATCAAATAAAATTTACTGGCACACGCCGAGATTTGAACCCGCTACTTCCGGATTTGTAGTAAAGGATCGTAACTACTCAACCACGGAGACCGCTTAATATATATATTTATAATTTATTATTAAGATGTATTTAAAACATTCACACATATTTTTATTATTCGAGATATGTTGATTTAATTCAATGATTGAAAAAATATTACCAAAAAAACATTCAATTCATTACCAATTTAATTTATCAGATTTTTTAGCTGTACTTTCGGGTGTTTTTACATCCTCTATTTGTCTATGTCTGATCGTTAATTCTTTAAAAAAACCTTCATTTTTCCAAACGGTGAGATTTTTTGTTAAGCCAATTCAGCATTGACGCGTTTTGCTCTCTATAGACAAGGTTTTCAAATTTCACTTTCTTTGGCACTACCTCGAGAATGGCAAGAGAGCAGCGTACTGCAGGGATGTGCAAACACGGCCTGCGGGCTCACGCGGCCCAACAGGAGAGAAAAAAAACTTTCTGGCGCACTCAGGGCATTATTCACCCTGAAGCCTACAGGCTGCAGCCCTGAATAACTAGTCACGTAGGTTTCGAAGCAATAAAGTACGGACAGAGGGGTAACGGCGAACAGCGGGTAACTCCAAACGATCGAATTCCATAATGTTCCGTTACATCCACACCCATACCAACAGATCCGAGCTGCATTTCGTAGAGGGATATTGCACACGTCGTTAAAAAAAAAATTATTATTCAAAATCATATGACATATGCAACGTTTTTAGCCCATTAACGGAAGCGAGAATTATATTTTACTTCAATTTTAACTTAGGTGTTTTCCTCCTATCTTTGATTGATCTTTGTTGTTCAGGGTGATAAATATTGCGATCACTAATAATAAATATATTCATTGCTTAAATTGATCGAAAACATTCATAGTTCACTTGTTTATGTGTCTGAGAAGCAAACAGAAAATTTCACTTAATAGTTCCCACCATTCAATGAGACGTAAAATTTCCTCAGTGAAAAAAATATTAAATTTGGGTACTTACAAGAAGGCGGCACAACCTGCTGCTGTGAAGACAAGCGCGGTGCTGAGGAAATAACCCGAGGACAGCATATCTTAAAGAAAGCTAGCGCGGTTTGTCGGTACTAATAAATTAACTGCTCGCTTCTATTCTACGGTTAAATGGTGGAACTTCTGTTCTTATTATAGTATAGTGTCCTTACATTTTTTTAACGTAACTATGACTTGCCAAGATATTCATACAGAGTGAAACAAAATAAAATTTTGCCGTGTATAAGCATTGTTGTGATTTTTGAAGAAAACGTTAATGTTCGCCATAACCCCGTATTTTTCGGGTAAATCCGAACGGCAAACTTATTGTTTTACATAAAATTTTGTATATTATTTAAAAATTAAATATAAAAATTGTGTTTTTTTATGTCAAAGGGAAGTTTTATCCCAAAATTAAATAATAAAAAAAAAGTTTTTATTTACCGATTTGTTATTCAGTTTATTTTGTAATTCCCAAAGGTGTTCGACATTACCCTACTCTCCCCTATATTCAAATGATAATAATTCATTACCAGATTAATCAAAACCATCTAGGTCACAAGGCTGGTACACTACATAAAATCGGCCTCTTAACTTGAATGAGGTTTTTTAAAATTTTCGTTTTTATAATTATTTTATTTTTTAATTAAAAAAAAATAAAGTAACTTCTCTAACAAGTTAAGAGGCCGATTTGATCCACTGTCTCGGCCTTTTGATCTAGGTGGTTTGAATGAATGAATTAAATTAATATACAATAATTGTAAGATGAGTGCTTTAAGTACAGTTGAGTGGTTTCGGCGTTAGTCTGTATTTGGTGTTAATATATTTTCTATTTCAGATCTCCCTATGTAACGTATCCAGCGTTATATTTGATTTTGTAATTTATTTTTGTTATTTTTTTTTGAAGGAGAGTGGGATTTTGAGTTTAGTACCATAGTATAAGAAGTTTTTTTGTCTAAATGTTGTATTTGTGGTTCCTTGTTGGGTGTGATTTGACTCTGAGATTTAGCGTTTCTTCTATATTATATAACTGCGATTTGGAAGTAAAGCATCGACATTGACATACTTACCTACTTTAATCAACCAAGCAGAATTACGACAAACAATTGTTTTATTGTGTTACCTGTTTGTATGTCTTTGTAGCGCTATTTTGAGTAATATTACGTAAAGGGTGACTAACAAAGTTGAAAATTACTTAAAACGATAGCTAAAATTAGCTTTAAAAAACTTTACTTTCTTAGATTTAAATACCCATCAATTTTATCTAGATATCTTTAACTTTTGATGAAGTTATTTATAATTTTGATTATTAATTTTTAAAATATTGGTATAATTTAGCATGGTTCCATGATAAATCAACATACGTATGAATCGGCACACTTTTGCATGCCATAAATTCTTTAAACATACGACAAAAAAAAACTATCCCTTAAACAGCATAACCTAACCTAAATATTTTTTTGTTGTACTTTTAATGACTTTATATCGCTTTTTAAAAAGTGTGTCAATTCATTAGTGTGCTTGATTATCCGATCACCTTTTACCAGTGGTGTGCACTCTATAAAGGCTGAAAATCTGTGCCTACCCCAAGAAAAAAGAACCGTTAAAAGAATTTAAAATATAGTACACAAAAAAAAACAAACGAATTTCTGTTAAAAATTACTTTGTTCCGATATTTTGTGATTTCTTTCACAATCATTCCATATCAATAAATTGTTTCTCTTTAACGATTTTAAACTTTTTGTTTGAAAACTGCCTTTGGCCATACATTTTACTAATTATATTACGGGATACATAACGCAAAAACCATGCAACCGCATCTGCTTGCAGTAAACTTGTGAAATATATCGCTTTTATTGCTAGTGATTGTGTTACCCGCTACTGCCTAAATTTAAAAAACTGCACACAACCTACCTTCGCCGTTTACAATGAATACTATGTTAAAAAAATCGTAATTAGTCTTTCTATGTTTTACAAAATTTTGGAAGTTTTCGCTAAATTTAAACTAAGGACAGAACTCTTCAATAAATATACTATAGTTATATATAACCTAGATTTATTTAAAGCCTCCCTCGGACTTTTAAGGTTGAACAGGCCTGGCTTAAAGTGAACCCGCTGTATCTAATATCTGAGTGAAAGTTCTGCGTTTATAGCCTTCGCCATGCACAAGAAGTAGTATTCAAATTGCATTACGGGAAGTTCAACAGCACACACCTACACTGTACAAGTGGACAATCTACTAGTAATACTACCCGGTTTCGCTCTTCATTTGAAGACATGTGTAAATGCTGAAACTTACAAAATTATTTTCCCGAAGAAAGAGCCGATGTGGTCGAAAGAACTCAAATGAAACGTTATGTCATTTTATTATCTTACCAAGAAGTGTAAATTTTTCATAAACAATTTATCAAAGCAGAATGATTGTTGTTACATAAAAAAAAATTCAAATATGTATAGAAAAAATACATATTGATGAATAATTTTTTATTTTTAAAAACAATAATTATTAACCTGAAACACTCATCCAAATTTGAAAAAAACCTTTCCGAGTAAAGATAAATGTCGCCGACAGGACTCGAATCTGCACTCTTCTGATTGCCGGTCAGATGCTCTACCATTGAGCTACGACGGCTTATCGCAAACCCGCCAAGTTAATCAATATATACTAGTGTTTCATTCAATAATTACTGTTTTTATTATATTTCACCATGAGTGTTTCAGGCTAATAATAATTGTTTATAAAAATAATTGTAACCCTTTGCGCTATGCACAAAAATCTTGTCTTAAGTTTTTAAGAACTTTAGTTTATCAATTAATAATTATTTTTTAGTTTGCTGCAATAGTTAATTTTTCTTGGGATAGTCACAGCTTGTCAGTCTTTATGGACTGTAGTATGACAGTAATACGATGGCCAAATAAACGAAGATGTTAAAAATGTTAATGGTAAATAAATATCAGAAAAACAAAAGATCAAACATTTTACTAACTTTAATTATTTATTTTTTTTATTTATGAGACAAAGGCAATGTTGTGTTGTTTACTTATTTCGTTGATCAATCTTGATGTTTTTGAAATAAAGTTATAATAATAGTATATTTTCATATGAAGCGGTAACTTGGTGACAGTTATTGTTTTATTTTATAAATTATAATAATAGTGTTTATTCCGGTATGTGGGGAGGTCAGTGCAGTCCCACACATTCCATACAACAATATACATACAATAGTTATAAAAATATACAAAATATGTATAAAAGTATAAAAAAATAATAATAATAAGATAAATACATAAAAATAAAAGCTTTAAGGTGCTGCGGCATTTAACTTGCGAGGGGCCAATATCTTTCTTCAGTATGCGTCGATTCTGGAGACTGGACTGAGGCGGGCCTCCATGATGAGGATATTCCTGAAGCTGTTTATTCTTTCCCTCATTCCAGCCACCCTGGATCTTATAAGGGCTGCAAAACCGGAAACTCGCCCCTCCGTGAACATATTGAAAGCGCTGCAGTTTCTGGGGAGGCCAAACATTATGCGGAAGGCGTTATTATACTGTACACGAAGTCTTTACATACTACTCTTTTTATAGTTTGTCAAAAGTTCGCACGTGTACAACGTTGCGCAGAAGGCAAGAGTCTTTTTCACAGCGGTACTACAAAGGCGAAATCTTCTGCTGAGCGTGTTCGATTTTACGCTGAGAGCTCGTCTTTGCCTATTAATATTATCATCATCTATCAGAGTACTCTGGTGATCAGGATCAAACCGTTCAGGGTATCTGCAGGAATACTAGTCGGGCCCTGTCCATATCTTATGACTAACAGAGCCGTATTATAATATCCCGTATTATGTCTGTCAGAACAAAACAATATATCTTGTATATCTGGGTCTAATGTATAGTGTGATCTTACTCACTAAGTTACTATCAACTAGATTATTAACAATTTTGAAAAACATAGTCAAATCAATTAAGGGGAACGAACGGCTGCGGTGCCCGTTTCATACAAAACTGAATTTTGGATTGGATGCGAAAACACCCATCTAAGCGGAATGATCTCCTTTTTTTAAAAAATTAAAGGTATAGTAAATATCTAGTACGGATGAGAAGTATTTTATTTATTTTTGTTTTAATTTTTTAGGTATGTGGATGAAAAAAAATCAATTTTCATAATTTTAGAGGCAGCTTAGAAAAGCTTTAGTTGCGGGTTTATCGTAATTTTTAAAAAACATGTCACATTTGCTTAGGAAGTATTATTACATAAATAAAAATATAAAAATAAAACAGTAAAAAAAAAGATTTTTTGGGTCGATATTTTAAATTCTGTTTGCCAAATTTATGTTCCACGGTAAATTGGTCGTTTTTAATTTGTTTTAAAGTCCACATAATGCTTAAATTAATATTTTTAAAATAAAATTAAGTTTAAGTAAATAAAATAAGAATTAAGATGGGTTAAAACTTTTTTTTTTTTTAATCACCGTTAGCCCCTAAATAATTGTTAAAGATGCCTCTAAAATTGCGAAAAATCAATTCCTTTAATGGACGATATTTCATAAGGTAAAACAAAACTAAACAAAATACTTCTCATCCGTACTAGATATTTACTAGACCTTTAATTAAAAAAAGGTCATTCAGTTTGGATGGGTATTTTGGCCTCTAAAATTCAGTTTTGCATGAAACAGGCACCGCAACTTTTCCCCTTAACCTCTGGTGCGCCAGCGTGGCCGATCGGCAACGCAAAATTTGTATCCGTTGAACGCCCGCGTGGCCGATGGGCAACGCAAAAAAACATGCTTCCTTTTTGTGTGATTTTCGACCTTAAAAATGTTCGTAGCTTACTAAGTTAAATTACATTCGCTTCCCAACAAAATGATAAATCCGATAGCAATTCTTGCTTTTCGTTTTGTGAAACACCCCTAATTTAAAATTTAAAAAAATGTAACAACCCTCAAGTACTGCACAAGTCCTCGACGCGCAGTTCATTTGGGTTTTTTTCTGTGAAATCTTCTAAAATGTAAGTAAAAAAAAAAAAAATTGTACATTTTTATTACATTTGTTTGGCTTAATGGAAATATAATAAAACTTCAAGAATATTTTCGTATATCATTTTTTTTTTAAATTTGAATCTTTTTCTCCTGAATACTAGAACCTATTCCGGGGAAACTGCTAATGATGGGTATACACATTTTTTATAAATATATAAACAAATTATCTGGAACAATTTACAAAAATATCATTTTACAAGAAACAAGTAAGTTCTTAAGAAAATGGGCGCAGTCGGTGCACGGCGGGCCACGCGCAGATTTTCCTTCGGCACACGACGGAATCTTTAGACCATAGAAGTTCGACGTTCCAAAAGTTAATATCCTTCTTTTGTGAATTTTTATAATTAGTACGTATGATCCGTGCTTTAACGCAGTGGTTCCAAAACTTTTTATATTCGCGGCGCCCGGCCCTTGCTAAATCAAGATTTTCCAAAGGCTCTCTGAAAAGGTGTCAATTTTCAAAAGCGCGCTTTGCGAAATAACGACAGCCAATAATTTTTTTTTGGCAGGGATAATTCGGTAAAATAAATAAAAGGCATTTTAGCTCAGAAAAAACTTAAATGTTACAGTTAAGTGTGAAACTAAATGAAAATGATTTAACTATATTACATTTTCAGATAAATTATTTGTTGTGCTGCTTGCGTTAACAACCCCCAAATTGACGTTTAGCCCCTTATTTAGGTGCTCGTCCTTAAAGGTGTGAATTTAAAAAAAAAGTCTTATTTGGTCAATGAATGTTTTTATTGAATTCTTTTCTCGTCACCTCCGTAATGTACTTCCAATTCTCCTTTTTACTCCAGAGGTTACAATTGCCTCCCTGGATCTCCAGTACCCCCGGGGAAGCGATATTACCCACTTTGGGAAACACTGACTTATTGGGAACTATTATCGAGTATTAAACTTGCTGGATTGAGAAGTATTCATTAGAAAATGATAGTTTGGCAGGTCTCTAAACCGGTTTCCTGATCTTCGCAATTTTTACGACTGTTAAATATTCACATTAATGATCGAGATGAGAAAATATTTCGCGACAATTTGAAAACACACAAAGCAAAAGATTCGTATTCGATTTCACTGATTATTTTATGGTTCTTGGGAAATTTGACGTACGTTTTTTAAAGTTGTTTCATAAAACACAGATTTCTTAAGATTAGATAAAATGTTTTTTTTTTATTATTGTGTGGGATTATGTTAGTTAATTTGGTCGTAAAAATAAAATCCGTCGATAAAGTTTAAAAAATACCAAACTCGATTCTCTGGTCATTTCGTTTTTATTTATTTTTTTTATTTAAAGACATGTAACAATGTTGCATTCCCAAGAGTTATCAATTCAACTCATTTTGGGACTGTTAATTTTTGTAACATTATATTAAGTTTTACAAAAGTTTTGTAAAACAGTTTGGTGTGGCGGGTACGTTTCCATGGTATGTTAAGGTTAATTTGAGACAGAAGTTCAGAGCAGTCTATTTCATTATTTAATATTTTGTACAGGAATATAGTGTCGGCTACCGTTCGCCGTAGTTTCAGAGATTGGAGTTTACAGTGATAATTATTGTTGTATTTGAACCGACGAAACTTGGTGAATTTGTTTTGTATTCGCTCTATATCAACACATAGCATGCATTTGGGATTCCAGACAGGTGATGCATATTCCAGTGTACTTCTTACTAGTGAAACATAAAGCATAATTAGCTTACACAGGTTTTTGAATGATTTACTCAATCATAACAAATCCAAGCATTTTATACGGCCCATCAGTGAGTGATTGATTCGATGTGCGATTTAAATGTAAGTTTTCTGTCAGATATACCCCGAGATTTTTACATTCATCTTTGTATTCCTTACCTGTGTAATAAACAAACGCATCATCCGCAAATAATCTTATCTTGCACTGGATTGTATTGTAGTGCAGTGCCGATGGTACAGTCTCACTCTAAGGGTACAATTGATGATACTCTTGGTCTGCTGCAGTGGCGTTCGTTGATCTACGACAAAATATAGGCTGTGTGTAGTTTTTCATATTCGTGTGTGAATTGGGCAGTAAATATTTGAAAATGCGAAACAGCTGTGACATGCAATAATAATTACCTAGCAGAACTATTTTTATAATAATAATTTTCATATGAAGCGGTAAAATTGTGAGGTAACCAGCTGGAAAGGGAGTTACTTTGTCAATTGGGAACATTTTTAATATCATCGGGCTCTTATTTAAATTGATTATTTAATTTACACCTTCCGCTGATTGTTGTGAACTGAATAAATGGTCGTAAAAGTTCCTTATCTATTACTTGCACATGAAATAATTTTTTTTTAAATTATGATATTTTTATGGTTCGTTTTCTTCGGGTAGGCACAGCTTTTCAGCGTTTATGAATCGCACTCCACTGGTATTAGAAATAAAAATTAAAAACATATTTTAAGACAGCCACAAGTATTTGGTAATACGAAAAAAAACATAAGTTTATTGTACCAGACGTAATGGCACACAGGGCAGCTGATCCAGATCTGCGAACAGGGTTCGGAGAGGAGAAAGCACAACCTGTGTTGATCCCGTACAAAGGGGTAAAAAAGACAAGACAAGACTAATTAAAGACCTCATTAAAGACTTTTAAACTTTGAAATGTAATTCTGCACAAAAACCCAATTGATGCAGAATTATGAGTAGAGCTCGGGGCCGTGTCCATGTAACGATGCTTGGTCTGGGTCCGGTGAGAACCAGTAGTTCGATGGGGGTCCAGGGTAAGCGGTGGTCAGAAAGAAACAAGGCGAGTAGAACAAAAGTCGTAGTGCACGGAGCAGTCGAGGAAGCGGATCGTCTTGTCAAGCGGGCGATTGCAGGCTAACTGACTAAACCTGGTTTTTGCAGGCTACTTAAGGTGGCTTACGAGACGATGGAGGTTCGGGAATCGTAGAGCTACCGCGTTCTGCGAATGTTCGACAAGCACTCTCCCTCCCTCTCGCACCGCCGTATCGCTTTGATGTTATTCATAATCTAAGCTATCGATGAAAACATATTTCCCATAGGCCGTGCAGTATACAATCAACAAAGGGATCGATAGTCGGGATCATTCTCCATTAGACCCACCTCCCTTACAAAATAGACATACTCTATGCAAGTGGAATATAACAAATATGTTCATCAAATGGCCGCGTCAAAACATTGGGGGAGAGGCGAACACATTTATATTTGTGATACAGTAGCGTGCATTGTTCTATGACCAAAAGTAGGCTGTATGTAGTTTTTCGCTGAATATATGAAAATTGCTCTATTATTATGTGAATAAATATGGGCAAATAATAATGGGAGTACCAGTTCATTACCAACTTCACGGCAAAATAGATTTTCATCAGAAATTAAGATAAAAGTCACCTACCATAATTCATATCGCCAACTATTCCATCTACCAAAATACTGAGCGCTGCAGAAATGTTCCTAGAAGGACGATTGCACTCTTTCAGGGCACTTCTCCACCACCGAATGGGAATCCTATGGTGTAGAGTACGCCAATCCAAGAATACCATCATTACTGTCACGATTGCATTGATGGAGTCTCCCTTGATGGCCCTTTGGAGATAGGAGACAATCAAATATCCACCATAAATTTGTTATTTTTTTTTTAATCTTTTACGGACGTTCTTTTAACCCCTACTGAGCAATTGCCGAGTCGAAGTTTTGCCTCCAAGTTCCCCTCAGTAGAAGACTAGTTATAAAAAGTGTCAAAAGGCTGAA